>OZ024912.1:1221449-1421449 GCA_964017125.1 Flabesymbios commensalis
CTCTGGTTTTGGTGCTGGAAACATGCGTGTATCATAGTGTCATTAACACATATATATTTCTTATAATTCTTCTAGCTAATAGTTGTAGATATATTTTATATCACTAGCTATTTTCATAACCTTATCGCCTTACCTTGTCATATCTGGGTGATATGAGGGCTCTGATCTCATTCTGAGGCTAGTGATGTTAGCGATGATGATCATGGTTGTTGTAGTTCTGGTTGCTGCTTAATGTGTTGTTGCTGTTGTTGTAGCCACTGTTGCAGCTGTGGATGGCGTTGTTGTTGTCGTTTAAATCTTTCCAGTCAGAGTTCTTTGTTACAAAGTGATCATATATATTTATACATATATCCGGGGTAGACAATGTAGAGTTCGCGCCCAGGTCAGAATGCCCAGGTCAGGATGAATGGCGCAATGATAGACGGAGAGACAACACTGTACAATAGTGGTTTAATGTTGGGCCAACGTCGTAGACGGTGGACCAGCATTAACCAGCATTGGGTCACCGCTCGAATGAAGCATGTATGTCAACAAACACGGCTAATAGATACAGGCTGCCTATTTTGACGGCAAACAATTCCGGATGATCAGAGTGTTTAGGCAACGCATATCAGAGAATACACAACAGCTGTGACACTGAATATGAGAACCGAGATCAGTCACATCAAGGGCGCTAGTATCCTTGGTCATATAGAAATCTGCAAATAATAGGTCTCCACTGACATAAAATCTGTGAATTTTACGCAAATCTTCCCAAATACTCCACTATTATTGTTGTCCGCTGTGCTGCAGTCAGCGGACTGACATGTGTGTATGATGTACGAAGGTGACTCTCGGGGAGTGATTATGACGTCCCCTCCATCTGCACCTGTGTATAGACACCCCCCCCCCCGGCCCTGACAGCACCCTTCCCAGGGCACCCTCACCTCCCCTCCCCCCCCCCCACGCACGCCGCCTACTGTACCCCTTACCTCCTGGATGACCACATATGGCATTCCTAGCAGCTGCCCAGCAAACACGAGGCACTGAGCCAATGTTGTTTTAATGTTGTCCCACCGTCTTCGACGTCGTCCCAACATTAAAACAACATTGGCTCAACGTCTCGTATTTGCTGGCTGGTTTATACTGATTTCGTTAGATTTATCCAAGTAATCTTATTGTATGATAGTATGGTAGCCAACATAAACACCTGATAAACACCTGATATAGGTCACATTGGGTCAGCTGTGGTCTTAAGCTGTCCTCTAAATACCCCTTGTCTAGACCTTGATGCGCCGTTCAACCTTTAAGCGCTGACAATGTTTGTAAAAACCTTGTAGACCAAAAAGGTTTTTTTTTCAATTTGAAATCATCATAAATGTCATACTTAGCTCTTTCTCATTCATTTGAATACCTGTTATGTTGTTATGGGTCTACGGAAATTATAAATATTTTCACTCTACAATGCGGGGATCGACTTTAGACGTCAGAATCTGACGTCTATAGACGTCATATTATGACGTATAAAGTCGGTCCCCACAAAGGGTTAAATGTCTAATTTAAATAAATATGTATATGTTAGCTCATTGCTGGATCAACGCCGTACATGGTGGGCCAACATTGAGCCGGCGTTGTAACATCACCTCCCTATATTATGCCCATTCATTGAATCGAAACAGGCTGCGCGCGGCCCAGTGTATGTATGTATGATGTGAGCACTTACACCTTACCGCACCCCACATCCGGGGTCACGGAGGTGAGCGCCACCTAGAAAGCGACAACTCCGGGGGGGGGGGGGGGAGGGTCATTATACCTCAAGTCGACACCCTGCCCCTCTTTTGTGTAATTGCGTTTTGACACTTTCTGTGGCCTACACTTACAACTAAAATTCATTTTCAAAATATTTATTGCAATATAATTATAAGTAATATAGCTTAGGCCACTATGTTTTTTCTTTGTCTTAGATGAGCGCGCGCATTAGATTTAGGCAGCGCATTACCAAAAAGAACATGTGTTTTTTTCTGCCCAGCGCGCGCATTGGATTGTTGCGATTACCGGAAAACAAACAGTTAATTCGGAAGATAAAAAATTCAAAAAAAAATAATTATTTCAGGAGATAAAAAGCTTTTTTCCAGCTATGTTTTTTGCTTGTTCTTTCTTCGCCCTCATTTACTCTTTTCAAATAGATCAAGAGTTTTTTTTATTTCGTCGCCCTCATTAACTTTTCCAAAAATAGGTTCAATGTTTTTTTTTCTTAAATGCAATGTTTTTTTTACCGCCCTCCCTCATTAGATTTTGGATTTTTTCTGATCTAAAACAGTGAAATTAAACATAGTGGCCTTATACTCTATGAATATCAAAGCGTAATATGCCTAAAGACCCTTTAAGTACGGCCGACCTTAGTCAGCGCATTATACCTGCTTTCTACAACCAAAATATTGATTTCTTAACCCTTACAGCACTGGAATATTTTTCTATAAACCATGGAGACCAAAGGGTTTATTTCAGTTTGAAATCACCATAAATGTTTTATAACTAGTTCTTTCCGCTTCATTTGAATACCTATGTTTTGGGTCTAGGACCATTAAAAATATTTTAATTTTTTTCAGTGCGGGGACCGTCTTTATATTTGTCTGACGTATAAAGACGGTCCCCGCACTGAAAGGGTTAATTCGAAGGTGACACTTCATTACGTTATCGTCAAATAAATGTAAAATATTAATTAATAATGCCACGAAGAGCTAGTTAATATAGATCGTAGTTTTTTAATTAATTATGCCACGAAGAGCTAGTTAATATAGATCGTAGTTTTTTAATTAATAATGCCACGAAGAGCTAGTTAATATAGATCGTAGTTTTTTAATTAATAATGCCACGAAGAGCTAGTTAATATAGATCGTAGTCTTTTAATTAATAATGCCACGAAGAGCTAGTAAATATAGATCGTAGTTTTTTAATTGATAATGCCACGAAGAGCTAGTTAATGTAGATCATAGTTTTATACTTTGTTCTTTCTCCGATATATTATTCAGAGTTTTAGAGTTCATTTATTTATTTAACACGCATTAGATATGTCAAATATGTCATGCGCGAATGAGGTAGGTGTGACCTGATAAATAACCACCCTTAAAGCGCTGAAGGTAAGTGTGACCTGATAAATAACCACCCTTAAAGCGCTGAAATGTTGTGTATAAACCATGGAGACCAAAGGGTTTTCTCACTTTGAAATCATCATAAATGTCTTAGTTAGCTCTTTCCTACTCATTTGAATACCTGTGTTATCGATCTACGGTCATTAGAAATATCTAATTCTTTCAGTGCGGGGATCGGCTTTAGACGTCAGAATCTGACGTCTAAAGTCGGTCCCCGCACTGAAAGGGTTAATATTGGCTGTTGGAATAGATTTAACACTGCCGTAATGATAATAGCCTCAACTGACACCGCTTTGTGTTAGCTGTGTCCACACTGTCATTTGATTAACACTTAACGCGCCAAGTTATACAATTACAATTTTTACACACTATGACCGCGACCCACAATATCAAGTGGGTAAACATTACTTATGTACAATATGAATCTAATTTATCCTTCTTGATTGAATGGCAAATAAAAAGTTGAAAATGGATATATACGTTACTAGCACATTAAACGTTGAAATCCCCTGTGATAACGATAGCCTCAACTGACATAATCGGCGCATATTATGAGGACAGGTGAGGCTAAATAAACCACCAGCCCAATACTGGAATAATGCCGTCGTCGCAGCCACTGTATATTTTTGCCGGGCTATAAATATAGAATATAATTATACAGGACAACACAGCAACCGCGATATGTAGACCCGATGTTGGATTAATGTTGGCCTAACGTTGCAGACGGCAGGCCAGCATTGAACCGACATTGGGTCACTGTATGTAGTGTGGCGGGAAGGTATAGTGTTTTGTGGTATCAAGTCAGACTTACAGCGGAATAATACGCATAGACATCTTATTAAAGGGACTGGCCCAGGCTAAAATCATCAAAAAATCGGTGATTTTATTTCGGGTTCTTAATATGACCATATGATGTAAACATGTACATAGACTAGAACTGCAAATTTTCCTAATTTTTGTGCTGCGCACTTACCAGTTAGACTAGATATAGAGACGAAATTCCCGCATTTCTTATTTTTGACATGGTTGTCAATAATTACAAATCAGGAATTTCGTCTCTATATCTAGCCTAACTGGTGAATGCGCAGCACAAAAATTATAAAAATTTGCAGTTCTAGTCTATGTACATGCTTACATCATATGGTCATATTAAGAACCCGAGATAAAATCACCGATTTTTTTTAATGATTTTAGCCTGGGCCAGTCCCTTTAATTTTTAAATGCTACATCACTCATGTCCACTTATTTGAAGGTGTCATTGTAATTGATATGGTTTTTTTTAGGTCAGACGTAGGGCGGAATAACATAGCTAGACACATCATTAAGTAGATGATTGCTGCATCAGGGACTCCTATTCATCTGAATCCAGCATTGTTGGTGTAATTGATATGACTTCGAATGAGTGAACCATACCTCGACCTTTAACTCGTCAAGCGCTGAAATATTTGTCAATTTGAAATCATCATGAATGTCTTAGTTAGCTCTTACCACTTCATTGGCTGTTAGAAATAATTTCAGTTTTTCAGTGCGGGGATTGACTTTATACGTCAGAATCTGACGCATAAAGACGGTCCCCGCGCTGAAAGGGTTAACCCTTAAAGCGCTGAAATATCTGTATATATTAAACCAAGAGACCAACAAATTTGAAATCATCATAAATGTCTTAGTTAGCACTTTCCGCTTCATTTGAATACCTATGTTATGGGTCTACGTCCGTTAAAAATATTTCAGCGTGGGGATCGACTTTAGACGTCAGAATCTGACGTCTAAAGTCGATCCTCGCGCTGAAAGGGTTAAGAAAACTAGCCCTGTTTTAACCCCTTGAGCGCTAAACACGACTGTAATCGTTTGTAATTCGTTTTATTCGCAGATTAAATCACAGTTAAAGCCAAGTAAATACGTTTAAATACCAACATTTGCAAATGTTTGGTCTCAGATTAACCCCTTAAGCCATCACGATGCATTAAAGCATCATTTCACATCCCTGAAAACACAATTTATTTCCCTACAGCTGAGGGTTTTAGAAGGAAAATTTCTGTGAAACTGGTTTACCAATACATGACAATTTTCTTGAATTTTTCACCCACATCAAGTCATCTTCGTCCACTACAAGTCGAGAATTGCAATAGCAATTCGCGGCTTGTAGTTGATAAAGATGACAATGGTAAATTCAGGCTTGATAGGGTTAAACTAATATGAGTAATTTTCATCCACTTGAGGGCGGGGGCCCTAGGGTAGTGGTTAGCACCGCTGCCTTTCAGTTCGGGGTTCTGTTCCCGGTCTCGGCGGTTTGAAAGAAACAAAAATGTTTCTTCCCCATCCACGTGTGAAAGTCAGTATTGTGGGGGACCTCCGTGACCGAGAGGTAGCGTGCTCGTCCTCAGACCGCCAGGGTTCGAATTTCGAATCCTGTGTCTGGAGGACAGTGTCATCTCAATCATCTCACCATCCTCAGGAGGTTCTCCTGGCCCAGTTTAGCCTATATGTGCACAAAGGTGGCCTAAAGCCCGATTCATTTCATTTCATCCACTTGAAGTTGTGGGTCGCGGTAGCGAGACACAACTTCAAGTGGCTGAAATATTAAATAAGATAACTTCGCGGGAAAAGGGTGACTATTCCCAATAATGCCTCAGAACGTGAATTGCTGCAGAAATCCTCATCTCAAGGTGAATACAAAAATATAATATACCCCAAATATACCTCAAATTAAAGCTTAGAACGAACTTACTATGACGGATTATAACATATTTTTATCGATAAATTAAATGTCATGTGTGGTATTTTTCGCGACAATGGTGCTTGAAGGGTTAACACAAGTAGGTTCATTTCAATCCACTCGGAGCACGTGGTCAAATTAGTCTTAATGTGTATATTAAAACTTGCCAATTTCTCGGAATTAAGCTCAATGCCTCAAATCTTTCTTGATGAATTGTCCCCAAATCGAGTTCAAGTTAAGTAGGCCATATATGCCTACTACTCCTGCCCACTTGTCTTAATGTTGGCTTAATGATGTACTAAATTTCGTTTTTTTCCGGTATTTGTCGTCGGTAAAGCCATGGAGAGTCCTTTAGTATCTCCATGGTAATCTCCATGGATTTGCATACATATTGCAATTTGATGTAGGCTCGACACAGTAGCCTATATATATTGCCTATATTGCCAGGATACATATATATTGCCTATATTATCAGGACTACTGGGATGGTCATGTCTGGTGATTAAGAGATCATAAATAAATATATAAAAATTAAAATTGCGATAAAACAGTGAATGTGGTGGCTTCATGCTGGTTTTGAACAGCCTCAAAAATAGAAAAATAATATTGGTCCGCGAGATTTTACACCTTTTTTACGATGTTTAATACGGGTTGGCTGGGTGAATCCTAGTCCAACAAAATGCTGCATTTTAAATGTGTACTTATTTATTAGCGTACACCTTAATGCGAGTGACGCTCCCGTCGTTCAGAACACCCCCCTCCCTCCGTGTTTGTACAAACCCAGTGGCAGGAAAGCTTAAGATTCACTTATGACGTCACGCACATCCTGGCTTCCACCGCTCTATGACGTCACAAGCAATGACTCGAGACGACTAATGACGTCATAACTCCTCGCTCTGGTCACAGTCTCGTGACGTCACAGTCACTCTGTGCTGTGAAGCCGCGGTTTTATCACGAGCCGTGACAGATGTCATTGTGACGTGGTGTGTGTGGGGGGGGGGGGGGGCGGGGGGAAGGACTCGTCACGTGGTAACAGCAGGTGGTCAGATAAACTAACCACAATAGACCAATTATAATAATTATTATGAACGCCACATCTGGGTAGTAGGCAGTCATTCTGGCAACATAATCTGGACGAATGCCATAACAAAAAGTTTATTAACCATTTAAGCCCTGACGATGCATTAAAGCATCATTTTACATCCCTGAAAACAGACTTAATTTTCTTACAGCTAGGGGTTTTATAATGAATATTTCCATGAAACTCGTTTACCAATACATGGCAATTTTTAATTTTTAAACCACATCAAATCATCTTCATCCACTACAAGTCGAGAATTGCGACAGCAATTCGCGGCTTGTAGTGGATGAAGATGGCTATGGTAAATTCAGGCTTGAAAGGGTTAACCCTTTGCCATCTGATTATGGCAATAGTCGTTTTTAATCCGTTTTATTTATTTAAATCACTGTTATTGGGAATGAAATGTGTTTCTAAACATCATGATTTGCAAATATTAGTGCTCAAATTAAACAAGTATGAGTAATTTTCAGCCACTTGACGTTGTGGGTCGCGGTAGCGAGACACAACTTCAAGAGGGTGAAAATTGAAAGAAAATTACCTTAGCATGATCAGGGTTATGATGTAGATCGCAAATAACACTTCTGAGAAGTCCCAAATGAGAAATCGAAGTTCTTTTCCAGTCATGGTCGCGTCAATTAAAATATTTGAGTCTTCATTAGTTTTAAATAAGGTATTGGTAAATGTTTTTGTGACGAGGAATTGATTGCAGCTATCATTTTGACCAAAAAACACAGAATAATAAATTTAAAGTAGATTCATCGATTTTCAAAACAACTGATATTTGAGGGGTAATTATGATTTTTCTCTTCGTTTGAAGCTGGAATCACTAACGCAATTCTCATCATCAACCGAATAAAATATGTTTATAGGCCTACATATAATAAATAGACTCCTCCCAATTTGAAGTGTTTTAGTGAACATCTTCCACGGCATATATTTAAAAAAAATAGTGCTAATAATTTGGCTAAAATATAATTTAATACGGACCTAGCACGACAAGGGTTAACACTGGATTAACCTTTAAACCGCTAAGGTTACTGTAACTGTATTTTTCATCCACTTGAAGTTGTGTCTCGCTACCGCGACCCACAATTTCAAGTGGGTGAAAATGACTCATATTTGTTAAATTTGAATCAAAACATTTGCAAATCCTATGTTTAAACACACATTTCATTTCCAATAACTGTGATCTAATAAGATGGATTAATAAGGACTATAGTGGCGCTTGGTGCTGTAAGGGTTAATGGCAGGCAATCCATTAACTAACAGCAAGAGACCAATTATAAACTAACCCTTGTCCTGCTGAATTGCTTCTATTGTATTTTTCGTCATTTGAAGCTGGAATTGCTAACGCAATTTCCAGCTTCAAATGACGAACAATATTACTATTTATGAAAAATAGACATGTCTAAAAGTAAATTATTGGATCAAGAAAGCGTATATTAAAAACTATTTGATCAAAATTAAGTGATATTTTTATTGATCTAAAACATCCTTAACCCCGTATATATGCGGGCATAGCAGGACAAGGGTTCACGCCATATGCTCATATATTATACACAGTGAACACGACACGAATTAGAGTGAATTATTGCTTTACGCCGCTTTCAATCATGGCCATATCGCGACAGAAGGAAGCCCGAGGTCGGGACTATGGCCTACTCTTATCGAATGATTTCAAGGGTTCTTTATTCCAGGCTTTTAAACAGTTTGGAGCACTGTATATGCACAAACCCGATGGCAAATATCCGACCCGGCCGGGACTCAAACCTAGTATCCAAATCTGATTTTCGACCCACAACGAATGAGCACGAGAGGAATGAACCCAGCGAACACGAAACATTCACCCAATGTCGGTACAACGTCTGGCCACCGTATGCGACACTGGCCCAATGAGTGCACGTCGTAACGTCAGGTTCACTCGAAAGTTGGTATTAGGTCGGTCCAGCGTACCAGACGGGGAGCCAGCGTTAAGACAACATTAGATTAACCTCCGAGTTGGAGATGTAAAAGGACTATTTTCCGGCAAACACGATGCGCTGAACCAATGCTGCTTCAACGTTGGGCCAGCGTCGCAGACGGTGGCCCAACGTTGTACCAGCATTGGGTGAATGTTTCGTGTTCGCTTGGAATTCAGCCCATCTCGCCGTACCAACGATGCAGTATGCATTTTCTCGTACGAATATCTATCTGAAACGGCGAAATCAAACTGATCAGCAAAGCGTATAGGAGAGAGTGTGAGATGGCCTTATCTCACCATATGTCTCACAGTGATAGCCAACAGCATGAGTGCAAGAATATGACATATGATCGTGCTGAAGATTTGTGTGCCTCTGAGCTCGGTCTGCTGAGGATTAAATAATTTGGAGGTTAAAGGGTCCGGGATGACATTACACTAACACACATACCAGGTTTTGATACACATACCAGGTTTTGACACACATACCAGGTTGTTTACATCACAGATTTATTCGGTTTATTTACATCATTCTGTACAATGGACTGGATATACACATATATATATATATATAATACAATATAATAGCACAATAACCATCCGTGGACTGCAAAGAGGACAATTGTTTTCATAATACAGTCCCCCTCTGTGTAATTTAAGCAGTCTGATTCAATGTGCGGCATTAGTAGCCATTCAAGGCCTACTATTGCTTCATACTGAACCAGATGTGCTTTTTCTCATAAATAATTTTTGATACTGATTAAAATGTATAATAATTAAGCCAAGCTTAGCTGTATGTTACAAATGGTATCCCCAGACAATAGATATTGCCATCTCTGTAGTGTAGTATTTGCACAGAGCTACAGAGGAGAGGGCTGATGTAGGCCTACAGGTGATAACTCTCCTTTCAATAGGCAATAATGCTACCTGAACATGATGCATTCATAAATGCGAAACACAATATACGCTGCTTTAATGTTGACTCATGTTTGTTGGGTACAAATATCTGACATAAAATGTTCAGGTTGTTTAATATCTATTAGGTCTACACATGACAGGTGACTATGTTTGTAGAGACTGGCCGTTCATTTTAAACCATCATAAATGTATTAGTTAGCTTTTTCCGCGTCATTTGAATACCTATGTTACGAGTCTACGGCCATTATACATATTTTTACTCTTACAGCGCGGGGATCGTCAGATTCTGACGACTAAAGTCGATCCCCGCGCTCTAAGGGTTAATCTATATTGCCTTTAGAAATAATTGATTCGCCATGTTTAAGTGTGGATAGGCAATGACTTAGATTATAAAAAAATGTCAAGATATGAAGGATTATTTCAAGAACAAGAAGCTATCAAGAAGCTATATATAATGTGAAAAAATAAAACACTATAAAATATGTCTTCAGAAATCAGAGGGTTAACGTTATAATGCACAACAATAATGCACTTTTTAAATATCACAAATTGTGCAAAAACTACTCGGTTTAATATTACATTAAAAGCAAAGAATAGCAGGAACATAATGAATAGGCATCCCGTGTATTTACATATATACAGTACTGACTGATAGGACTTAAAGGGTCGCGTGTGGCAATTTCTATCCACCTGAGGTTGCGGATCGCGACAGCCATGCACAACTTCAGGTGGTTGGAAATCAACCCTTTAGATCCCAGGGCTGATAATTATCAACTACATAATCCTATACAATTTGTGCTTGGTTACATTTAACATATATACAGTACTGACTGATAGGACTTAATATATGTGTATATGAGGAGGTGGGGGGGGGGGGGGGGGGGGAGGTAATATGTAACAGAAAATATGTGTAGCAGGTATGTAGCTGTGTGCGGGAATGCTATTGTCAATGCCAAATATAACTGCTACATAATATAATAATGTGTAGAATTTCAACTTTGCCCCCAATTATGTAGCAAATTTCACGAGTGCAAAAGACAGATTATTGCCTGTGGAGATTGGGGTTGACATATCTCTACTCTTATATTGCGCATATTACGTAATGCTAATAATAATTAAAGACATAAGCCACTCATAGCTGAAAGCTAGAAAAAAACACCACGCTGGCACAATAATTCCAACACTGTTTCAGAGCTGGGAGAACACTGCGCTGGCATAACATGAAATCCTATACATTTTATTTTAATTGTATGGATTATAATATTGTAATATAAATGCATATATGTCAGACATTCAACCGTTAAAGTGCTGAAGTATTTTTGCATAAACCATGGAGACCCAAAGTTTTTTTTTCAATTTAATATTTGAAATCATCATAAATGTCTTCGTCAGATTTTCCGCTTCACTTGAATACCTATGTTATGGGTCTACGGTCATTATAAATATTTTAATCTTCCAGCGTGGGGATAGACCTAGACGTCATAATCTCATGACAATGATTATGACGTCTAAAGTCGGTCCCCGCACTGAAAGGGTTGATTGTGTGAATCGTAATGTTGTAATATAATATTGTAATATAAATGCATGATTATGACGACAGTTTGATTCTGAATGTATCCCAGCAATCCAGATGGCAAACAGGGTTCCCACGGAGATCAGGAAATGAAATTCCATGACTTTTCCATGACTTTCCATGACCATTTCTTAAGAATTCCATGACTTCGTAAACGAATATAAAAATATACATTCAAAACTGTAGAGCCTCCACTACCACAGTGGTCCGATCGAAAGCTGAACCGTTGACTGACGCGGGTTCCTTACTTAACCCCTTTTGGCCTGTAAAATATTTTACAGCCATAGGTACCCGGTAAACTGCCAGTATCATCTGGTCATTGTGTGTCAAAAGTGCAGGTAATAAACACATTTTTCTCAAAAGAAATGTGATAGACATTTATAAAAATTCCATGACTTTTTGCCAAATTTTCGTTTTCCATGACTTTCCCAGGCCTGGATTTTATTTTTTCATCTTCCATTGTTTTCCATGATTTTCCATGACCGTGGGAACCCTGTCAAAGTTGGTGAAAAGTTGGTCCACCATCTACAACAATCGCCCAACATTAAAACAACATTGGCTGAATGCATCAGTTTTTGCAGGGATATCTCGCTCCCCATGAAACACAAGACGTTTAACCAATGCTGTTTTAATGCTGGCCCATCGTCTACAACGCTGGGCCAGCATTAAACCAGCATTGGCATCTTGTCTGCTAAAGCTACAATAACTTATCGTCCACTTAGAATAAATGGTGCCATATACACCCTTTCCCGGGTGTATACGGCACTTGTAAAGGGGCACATACAGCCCTTTCCCGGGTGTATATAGCATATACACCCTTCACATTCACATGGTTAGTAACTTACATGTGGTAAAAAATACTTAAGTACCGGGTAGTGATAATATAATGTGGTTAACAGAACTGAAAATGGCATATCTTTATTTGTTTCCAAGGCTCTAGGGTTTTTGAAATTCACAATTTCCCTAAGATATCTCATAAAGCATATACAATAATGTAATGTATATGTTGGATAATCTCATTAATATCCACCATTAACAGGCTGAGGGGCATTTTGTCAACACATTTTATCTGTTTAAAATTTAATACTTTTTATATTCACTGTAAGCGGCGAATTGTTACCACAAATACCACATCTCAGCGAGCGATGAGTACCTACCTTTATAGAGCATAAAGTGTAATAACTATATCAAAGCTCCATGTGGAGAAAAAATCAAACACTAAAATATAGTATATGATAATAGATATAAACTGAGCTGAAAAATCGTAATCTGACAACATGAAAGGTAGTTAAACCATTTCTTTTTTTAAGTGATTATATGTTTTCCACCTGATTCTGCTGACTGAATTGCTGGATACTTTGTTGATATTTTTTAAGCAGTCTGATTCAGTGCCCGTACAAGGCCTACTATTGGTTCACACTGAACCAGATGTGGTTTTCTCGTAAATTATATTTGATACTGATTAAAAAAGTGTAATAATTAAGCCAAGCTTAGCTGGATGTTACAAATGGTATCCCCAGACCATAGATATTGCCATCTCTGTAGTGTAGTATTTGCACACACTACCAGAGAGCTACAGAGGAGAGGGGTGATGTTGGCCTACAGGTGATAACTCTCCTTTCAATAGGCAATAACGCTACCTGAACATGATGCATTCATTGCTCATGGCTACATCATAAATGTGAAACACAATATATGATGCTTTAACTCTTTCAAGCCTGAATTTACCATTGTCATCTTCATCCACTAAAAGCTGCGAATTGCTGTCGCAATTCTCGACTTGTAGTGGATGAAGATGATTTGATGAGGTTTAAAAATTAAAGAAAATTGCCATGAATTGGTAAACCATTTCATGGTAATTTTCATTCTAAAACTCTTGGTCGTAGGAAAATTAAGTGTGTTTTCAGGAACGTAATATGATGCTTTAATGCATCGTGAGGGCTTAAAGGGTCAAAGGCGCATGTTTTCTAGGTACAAATATCTCACATAAAATGTTCAGGTTGTTTAATATCTATTAGGTCTACACATGACATGTGACTATGTCTGCAAAGACTGTCCGTTTACTATCTGACGCAGCTGTTTTAATACAGTCTCTAACAGCTTCTTTTTGTCTCTTTCGTTCTTTTTGAAGGAAATGTTAAACATATTGTTTTTCTTCTTGTCCAATTCACGCATTCTGAAAAATAAATTATAAAATTATTATTATTATTTTGAAAACCCCAAACACGACTATAGTCATTTTAATTTTATTATCTGTAGGTTAAATCAGTTATTAGGGATGAAATGAGTCATCAAGATTTGCAAATGTTTGGTCGCAAATTGAAGTTGTGAGTCGCGGTTGCAAGTCTTGCTACCCACAAATTTTCACCTACTTGCAGTTGTTCAAGTTAATGAAAATTTTATAAATTAGAGTTAACAACCATACACAGGAAATGCGGGAAACATTGACTTATCGTTGTTTTGATGTCAGGCTGGCATTGACGATGGTGGGCCACCAATAACTCTGCCAGCGCGGGGACTGACTTTAGACATTTTTATTATGAAGAAGGTCTGCATTGGTTTAAACGAGTTATAATTGAATATATTATATATAAGAAATTTTCACCTACTTGAAGTTGTGTGTCATGACACACAACTAACTTCCAGTGGGTGAAAATTGCTTATATTTGTCAAATTGTACGTCACTTAATATTAAATACTGTTGATTGGAAGCACAATCCATTTTGAAAAGATGTTAATGAAAGTGCTAATAAAAAAGGATAAGCATATTATAGTCTTGATTAGTGCTCAACCCTTCAGGTCAGGGTTAAAACCCTAACCCTGACCCGAACATAATTATAGTTTTGATTAGTGCTCAACCCTTCAGGTCAGGGTTAAAACCCTAACCCTGACCCGAACATAATTATAGTTTTGATTAGTGCTCAACCCTTCAGGTCAGGGTCAGGGTTAAAACCCTAACCCTGACCCAAATATAATTATAGTCTTGATTAGTGCTCAACCATTCAGGTCAGGGTCAGGGTTAAAACCCTAACCCGAACATAATTATAGTCTTGATTAGTGCTCAACCCTTCAGGGTTAGTGTTTTAACCCTAACCCTAGGGTCAGGGTTAAAACACTAACCCTGACCCAAACACAATTATAGTCTTGATTAGAGCTGAATTATTTTTGAATACATTTTTGATATCAAATTTGAAATGATCATAAATATCTGATTAGGATTTTTCTTCATTTGAATACCTGTGTTATGAGTTTACAGCCTTTATAAATATATTGATTCTTTCAGTGCGGGATTGACTTCATACGTCAAGAGTGTGACGTCTACAGACATCAGAAATTCTGAAGTATACAGATGGTGAAAGAATTAAAAGGTTAAATGAGCACTTGGTTTCCTTACTTTTCTAATAAGATGATACATGTAGCTGGATTGACTCGGAGGTAGCGACTCTGTGTCTTGCCATAGTCTGCAAAAAAGTTAGTCCAATCCCAGAGCAGAAACAGATCCATCAACTAAAAGGAAATAAAACATTTCTGATTCTTAACAGTCATTTTGTTAATCAAGCATTTCCATGAAAAATCTATGGTGTCCCAGGATGTTCAATTGATGGACTGGAACAGACAGACAGACAGATATTTTATTGACAAAAAGTCATTACAGACTTATTTGTCATAGAAATGAGAGGGATATATGTACATGTATATACAAGATTGTAATTTGTTAAAAATCATATGACAATGTACATGGTATGACATACATAACTAAAATCATTAAGTGGCATTGCCATGATAAACAGTAAATGGACTAGGATTTGCAGCGCCTTTGAACTTGGGACACCAATGATTCAAGTGTGTTAAAATTCATTAGGATGTGTGTGTGCAATATGAAAACAATCGTCCGGAACCGAAACACGGACGCACAGCTGGACGACCAGACATGCTGGTGACAATATCCCTAGACCTACTCGGGGGATATAAATGCTAACAGACAATTCAACAAGATAAAGGTTAACTTTTGTGAGAAACGTATTTGTAGCCTACAAAATCAAGTGCCCTTTGAAAAGGAGATAACAGTTTGAGCATAATTCACCAGCTAGATTTTTTTATCTCTAGAATGTCAATACAGTCTTACTAGTAAATATACATGTATAAACACATGTGATGGTATCTTATTAATTATTGAGTTTTTTTCTTACTTGTCTGAGGTCCACGAATGCTAGTTTAAGTGTACCCGAGTTCATTCCCTGCACCGGACCTCTCAGAGCAAACTCTACAACATTCATTTTTTACAATTTAAAATCATCATAAATGTCTTAATTAGCTCTTTCCGCTTTATTTGAAATCTATGTTATGGGTCTACTGCCATTATAAATACTTTTACTCTTTCAGTGCGGGGATAGACTTTAGACGTCAGATTCTGATGTCTGTACATGACATTCTGCGGCCGGTTTCTGTATCGTACTTAAGTAAAAAGTGTCATCTTTGTACTTAAGTACGTTACAGAAACCGGCCTCAGCGGCCGGTTTCTGTAACGTACTTAAGTGAAAAATAAAGTGGGCTGATTTACGGAGCATACTTGAGTAAAACTTTTTACTTTACTTAAGTATGTTATAGAAATCGGCCGCAGTGGCCAGTTTCTGTAACATACTTAAGTACAAAATTAACATTTTTTACTTAAGTACGATGCAGAAACTGGCCCCAGACGTAACAGACGGTCTCAACGCTGAAACGGAAAAATTGCTTAGATTTGTTAAATGCAAGTCTGTATTTTATTCAATCTTATTGAATGAAGAAATTATTCAACTTTAAAAAATGTTATTTAATGAGATAATTAAAATGCCTGAAAACATTTTGAATAGTTCTGACAACACTAATTTTAAACTCAATCATAACTGGAAAGAATGAACTTTTATGACCTTTTCATTTTGGTCTTTACAGAGCTAATAAAAAAATAAAACAATAATAAAATGTGATTTCAGAATCACACCAAAATCTAATGAGCATATGACCAGGGTAAGTTGCTTCCTTGAAACAAATCGGTGAAGCAGTTCCAGCTCTTCAGAGTAACATGTGATTCGTCGGCCATCTTGAATTTTGTTGAAAAAATGAAAAAAAGAAAAACAATTCTCCTGACTTTTTTCTCAGGGCCACTGAGCATACAGAAAAGATTAAATTTGAGCTGTATAACCATATTACCAAATTTTGATAATAGCCAAAATGAGCAAAACTGAAATATCAGCTAAAATCCTGAAAAGTTTTTATTATCATAATCACACAAAAAGCTAATCAGCACACATCCAGGGTAGGGTTATTCCTTTGAACCAAACATGAAACAAATCCATGAGGCAGTTCAAGCTCTAGAGAGTGACATAGGATTTTGGCGGCCATCTTGGATTTTGTTGAAGAAGCTGAAAAACGCCAAAAACGCCAAAAACGACATAGGATTTTGGAGGCCATCTTGGATTTTGTTGAAGAAGCTGAAAATTGCCGAAAAAAATTTACAGGGCAAATTTCCTAGGGCCAAAATGCAAACTGCAAATCTTCAGAAATAATCCGAGTAGGGTTGTATGGCTGTATTACCATATTTTGATGATGGCAAAAATGAGCAAAACAGAAATATCCGCTAAGATACTAAAACGTAAAAAAATCAAAGTTTTTATTATCATAATCACACTAAAAGCTATTCAGCTCACGGCCAGAGTAAGGTCTTTCATTTAAACCAAACATGAAACAAATCGATGAAGCGGTTTGAGCTCTAGCGTGCACCATAGGATTTTGGCGGCCATCTTGGATTTTGTTGAGAAAACTGAAAAACGCAAAAAAAAATTTACCAGACAAATTCCCCAGGGCTAGTATGCATACTGCAAATATTTGGAAATAATCCGAGTAGGGGTTTTCGAGTAAGAGCAGAAACAAGTGGCAGCGAGGGGGGAGGACTCAGCAAAAACAATAAGTCTCCACCACCACATAGTGGGTGGAGACTTAAATAGTTCAGCACTGTAAAATTGAAACAAGTGTGTACATTGTGCTTTTTATCTGTTTGTCAGGCATGAATACAATTATTTATCAAAATAAAAAGAAGATTGAACATAATTTGTTATTTTAAGTATAATCATTGAAGATTTACCTTCACATTGCCGTAAATCAGTGTTAAACTGCTGCAGCGCCCCCTGTGACAGTGACTTGATTTCGTTATCGGTGATGAGTTGCAGCATCATCCCAGCTATGTGTTTACATGCAGACATACATGCGGTCTGCGCCACCTGGTCCTAAAAACAAACAGTAAACTCATAAGATTAGTAGTAAATTGTACTAACTTTGGAACAAATGTTTTGAAACTATGACGTTTCGATCTGCTATGGCAAGCCTTGATCACATACTCATGTCCTGTGCTAAAAAACGAAGTCTACATCTTGACAGCTTACGGGAAATAGTAGCAAAAGAGTAAACCTCTGTCCTGGTGATCATTTTGTTTCAATTTTTAATTCTCTAATTGCTAACGCAAATTCCAGCTTTAGAATTTAAAAAATTCTGATAACTGACATCTCCCAATTTATAGAATTATTTGATAATAGTTTAGTGGATAAGGTAACTCATTGTGCATTTTATGATTAAAGCATGAAATTTTTACCACTTGTAGAACATATACTGAGGGTAATTTTAAGATGTGGAGGTAAACTGGATTTGACCTCTGATGACCTCTAGAGGTCAATGACCTCGAAAGGTCAAAATATTCAACGGCAAAGCCAACAAGAGCACACTCGATAATAGCCCGCGGCCGAATTATGATAAAGAAAGTAAAGACGAATGTCATCACGTAAATAACAACCCAAGATATAAATGGTATGTTAAATAAGATAGATACATGTATAATATGATATACTATATAATACTTGCATAGACTACAAGGTCAAATTATTGACGTAAAATGAGAAAAATCGCAATAAATCGGCCATTTTGAATTTTTTTTCAGCCATTATTGAACTTGTCCAAGAACTACTTATTAGTAACATGCATAACAAATTTGAAGAGGATATGTGAAAAACTTTTCAAGTTATCGCGCCCACAAGGTCAAATTATTGACGTAAAATGAGAAAAATCACAATAAATCGGCCATTTTTTTTTTTTTTTCAGCCATTATTGAGCTTGTCCAAGAACTACTTATTAGTAATATGCATAACCAATTTGAAGAGGATATGTGAAAAACTTTTCAAGTTTTCGCGCCCACAAGGTCAAATTATTGACGTAAAATGTGAAAAATCGCAATAAATCGGCCATTTTTTTTTTTTTCGGCCATTATTGAACTTGTCCAAGAACTACTTATTAGTAACATGCATAACCAATTTGAAGAGGATATGTGAAAAACTTTTCAACTTATCGCGCCCACAAAGTCAAATTATTGACGTAAAATGTGAAAAATCGCAATAAATCGGCCATTTTTTTTTTTTTTTAGGCCATTATTGAACTTGTCCGAGAACTGGTCATTAGTAACATGCATAACAAATTTGAAAAGGATATGTGAAAAACTTTTCAAGTTATCGCGCCCACAAGGTCAAATTATTGACGTAAAAGGTGAAAAATCGCAATAAGTCGGCCATTTTGATTTTTTTTTCAGCCATTATTGAACTTGTCCGAGAAGTGGTCATTAGTAACATGCAAAACAAATTTGGGAAGGAAACATGAAAAACTTTTCAAGTTATCGCGCCCACAAGTAAATGTTAACGCCGACGACGCCGAACTTTAATTGCAATAGCCCACCTTTTTTAATTATAATTAAAAGGCGGGCTAAAAAGTAGTGGAAATTGTATATTACAATGTCCATGATTTGTTTATGTGTCCCAAAAGTGTGTCAAATACCCGAAGTGACAGTTTTGAATTATAAAAATAACACCAAGGTCATGTCAAGGCCACACCAAGGTCATTTAAAGGTTAAACTTGCAGAAAATAGTTAAAATTTCTACTTTTTATCAATTTCCACACTGTTTTTGTGCAATCTTTCATTACAATGGACTGTTTTTACATATTCTTCGTCATATGTATTTTCCACACATATTTTAGGATATCAAGGGCAGTATCAGCCTTGGGAAGGAGGATATTTCGTAGGTATTCCACTTATTACGTTCCTTCCTCAATATTTAGTTGTACAGTCTAAATTACAATTATGCAGCATTGTAAAACATTATTTTGTGCTCCCAGAGCAAAATATTAGGTTTTAAAGTTTGCCATGGGGTGGGGTTGTGTTTTACTGGAGTACCATCCGAAAGCAATTTGAAGGTCATGTCAAGGTCATTTCAAGGTCAAACTGGCAAAAATTGTTAACATGATAACATGTCTTCTTCAGAGCTGTTTCAATTTCTTTTTCAAACGTGTCTTCGTTTAAAGGAGCCTGAGCTTCAGTCTGGTGGCATGGATACAATTTTTCTAGAATCACATCTATCTACATCAACCTAACTTTATGCAGGTGAGCCTTATCTGACAATTTTCAGACAGCTCAGTTTTATTATCGTGACTTCCATTAATGTAATTGGTTTTAAGCCTATTAGTTATACATTTACTAGCCTCCATGTAGCAATCATGGCTCATTCAATAAATTTGGTCAACAAAGCAGTGTCTTCTAATTCGTGACCACATCATTAACATACCAGAGACTAGAATTAATTTCTAGGCTACATCAATTTTTCAGAAATCTCGGTCACCATGATATATATAAAACCGATTATTCCACGGTTTAGTAGAACATTGTAATATGATTAGTAGGCCTTAATAACGGATTATTAGACCGTTCTAACGGATTAGCATGCCATTATAACGGGGTAGTAGACAACTATACGGATTAGTTGACCATTATAACGGATTAGCAGGCCGTTATAACGAAATACTAAACCGTTATAACGAGATACTAGACCGTTATAACGGAGCAGTGAACCGTTGTTACGGAGTAGTGGACCGTTGTAACGAAATGATAGAACTCTATAATGTGATAGTAGACCGTTATAACAACATATCAGACCGTTATATCGGAATAGTAGACAGTTATAACGAAAGACTAGACCGTAATAACGGAATAAGAGATAGGTATAACGAAATACTAGACCGCTATAACAGAATAGTATACCGTTATAACGGATCAGTAAGCCGTTATAACGGATTTGTAGGCCATTATAGCGTGATACTAGACCGTCATAACGAAATACTTGACCGTTATAACGGGATAGTAGACAGTTATAACGGAATAGTAGACCGTTATAATAAAAAATAGTCGAGCGTTATAATGAGATACTAGACCGCTATAAAGTAAAAAGAATACCGTTATAACAGAAGACTTGACCGGTAAAACGGTATAGTAAACCGCTATAAAGGATTAGTCGACCGTTATAACGGATTAGTAGGCCGTTATAACGGATAATTAGACTGCTCTAGCAGATTGGTAGACCGTTATAACGTGATACTAGACCATCATAACGAAATAGTAAACTGTTATAACGAAATAATGGACCTTTATAATAAAATACTATACCGTTATAACGGCATAATATACCGTTATAGCGGAATAGTAGACAGTTATAATGAAATACTAGACCGCTATACCGGAATAGTAGTCCGTTATAACGGATTAGTAGACCGTTATAACGTGATACTAGACCCTCATAACGAAATACTAGACCGTTATAGCGGGATAGTAGACCGTTTTTACGGATTAGTAGACCGTTATGACGAAATACTAGACCGTTAGATCGAAATACTAGACGGTTATAAAGGAATAGTATACCGTTATAATGGAATAGTATACAGTTATAGCGGATTAGTACATTGTTATAACGGATTAGTGGATCGGTAAAACAAAAAACTATACCATTATAACGAAATACTGGACCGTTATCACGAAATAATAGACCGTTCTAACGGAATAGTAGACCGTTATAACGGATTAGTAAGCCGCTATAGCGGATTCATAGGCCGTTATAGCGAGATACTAGACCGTCATAGCTAAATACTAGACCGTTATAGTAGACAGTTATAACGGAATAGTAGACCGTTATAACAAAATAGTAGACCGTTATAACGAGATACTAGGCCGCTATAAAGTAAAAGAATACCACTATAACGGAAACCTTGGCCGTTATAACGGAATAGTAAACCGTTATAACGGATTAGTCGACCGTTAGAACGTGATACTAAACCATTATAACTAAATAGTAGACCGTTATAACGGAATAATAGACCGCTATAATAATATACTAGACCGTTATAACGGAAAAATATACCGTTATAACGAAAGACTAGACCCTTATAACGGGATAGTAGACAGTTATAATGAAATACTAGACCGCTATAACGGGATAGTAGACAGTTATAACGGATTGGTAGACCGTTATAACGTGATAATAGACCGTTGTAACGCGATACTAGACCCTTATAACGAAATACTAGACCGTTATTGCGGGATAGTCGTCCGTTATCACGTATTAGTAGTAGTAGTAGTAGTAAATCATTGCTTTACGTCACTTTTCGGCACAAAAGGTCTTTTAAGTGACATTATAATACGATAAAAACGTTGTAGTCAATTAATGAGATGAATGATGTACAGATGATGATGTGAGGGTGGGGGTGATAGGGCATGGTGGGTTATTGAGAGCGTTTTCCTTCGCTCGCCCGATAAGGGGTTTTGGGCATGTCTAGGGGATATACCCCCAGACATGCCCAGACGTATTAGTAGACCGTTATAACAAAATACTAGACCGTTAGACCGAAATACTAGACCGTTATAAAGGAATAGTAGACCGTTATAAAGGAATAGTAGACCGTTATAACAGAATCATATACCGCTATAATGGATTAGTAGACCAATATAAAAAAATACTAGACTGTTATAATGGAATAGTATACCGTTATAACGGATAAGTAAATCGTTATAACGGATTAGTAGACCGTTATAGCGGATTAGTGGACCGTTATAATAAAAAACTATACCGTTATCACGAAATAATAGACCGTTCTAACGGAATAGTTTATCGTTATAAAGGATTAGTAGACTGTTATAACGGATTAGTGAAATAAATAATAGGCTGATGTTGTAAATAAATATTTAAATTTGAAATAAATAATTATTTCAGCTGATGAGAAACATCATTTAATAGTCCTAAAAACAATCGACCCTCATCATTCAATGACCTTTAAATTTTTGTGACGCCTCGATTTACTCGGATCGTTTGCCTCCATATCAAGGCTAGGCTTAGTTTGGCATCTAAATTGGTAGACATAAAAATATATAGGGAAGTAAAATAAATGTATATCTCCACACAAAAACTAAAATAAATATATTGCTCGAGTGTGAAAAAAATAAACATTTTCAGATAGGAAGTGAAATAAATAATTTGTCAAATTCAAAAACCCCAGCCCCCTAGTAATTGAATGGTGCCTTTATAAGCGAAATAGATACATATTGGTTTAAATGTGTGGTATAGCCCTGGTCACGATACCACGAAAACATACTAGTGTTTGATTATAGCACTGTGAATAACATCATATCGCTGTATATTTTTAAAATATTGATTAAGGTTGCCTCTCACTCTTGTATAAACCAATCGATGTACAACACGGCTACAGTTGACATACAAAGAGGGCGCCCTTCGGCTTCCTGAAATTGGGCTACCAAGGTCAAGTTGAGATCATTTCTACGGTGTGTGTTTTCATATGATATATGGGGACATATAATGAGTGTGTTATCATTATCAACAAATTATCTATCAGATACATATTCTGCAAATAAATGCTCAATTTCAAGAAGTCAGCGGGGTTGTAAGTAAGTGAAAGTATATATTTTTCAAATTTTTATCAGTTTGCCCATCAAGTGGCCTGGATATGACATGTACGTTGTTTTTGGACGTCACCCCAGTAAAACACTATTCCAAACCATTTTATCCTTCATAACCCAATTATGTATCGATATTTTGCCATGGGAGCCCAAGCAGATTTTTCACGCTGCTGCACGCTGCAATTTTGCTCGTTCAATTAAACATTGAGAAATGAGTGTAATAAGGAGAATAAGGGTGTGATACCCCTCCCAGGGTTGACACTGCTCTAAATTTCTTGAAATGTATGTGGAAAACATGACCAACCAATAATGTCGCAAAATCAGTCATTGCAATAGTGAATTGCAACACTAACCGTGTTGAATTTGATAAAGAGTGGATACTTATAAAATAGTTTATACTTAAAAATAGTTTATAAATATTTTAATACACAAGTTTAACCACTTTTGGCTGTACGAACGAGTATTTTGACCTCTTGACGTCGATGACCCCTAGAGGACTCCAGGTGTCAAATCTAGCTTACCTCCACAATTTAAAATAAAGATAAGGATATTTGCTAATCATGGTAGAAGCTTCATGCTTAAATTTTAAAAAGCACAATTTGTTTCATTTATGTGAGCTTGAACACTACACTATGACCCGAGTATTTTGAGGAACTTTCTGAAATAATGATGCAGCCTAGAAATTAATTCTGGTATCCGATATGAAAATAAAAATGCTTATTTTTTTACGATTTTTGTCAGTTTGACCTTGAAATGACCATCAATAGTTTGCCATGGGAGCCGAAACTGTAGTTTTACAGCTGCTGCACACTGTATTTTTGCTCGTCCAATTAAACATTGAGGAAGGAGTGTAGTAAAGGGAATACTTAGTGTGTATTTCCCTTCCCAAGTTAGATACTGCCCTCAATCTCCTAAAGTGCGTGTGAGAAAGATGTCTGACCAAGACTGTGTCAAAATCAATTATTTGTAATAGATGACTGCACCACTAGTATTGTTTCAATTGATTAAAACTGAATATTTTCACTATTTGTTGCCATTTTGACCTTCAAATGACCCTAATTTAACCTTGACATGACCTTTGTGTTATGTTCATGATTAACATCAGTCTCTTAGAGTATTTAGCACACTTCTGGAATACAAAAAACATTGTATAACACAATTTTCATCTCTTTTTGGCTTCGCAATTGGATATTTTGACCTTCCGAGGTCAATGACCTCTAGAGGTCACCAGGGGTCAAATTTCACTTACCTCCACATCTTAAGATAAACCCCAGGATATGTACTAATAATGGTAGAAGTTTCATGCTTTAATCATAAAATGCACAATTGTTTCATTATGGGAGCTAAACAACTACACTATAAACCCTTATCTTGCTAAGCTATTTATTAAAATTTTCAGCCATTTGAAGTTGTGTCTCGCTACCGTGACCCACAACCTCAGGTGGCTGAAAATTACTCGTATTCGTTTAATTTGCCCACAAATATTTGCAAATCTAGACACACCTTTCATTACCAATAACAGTGACTTGGTAGACTAATAAAACATATTTAAAACGACAAAAGTCGTGATCAGCAGGATAAGGGCTGACTGAAACCTGATCAGCAGGATAAGGGCTAACTGAAACCTGATCAGCAGGATAAGGGCTAACTGAAACCTGATCAGCAGGATAAGGGCTAACTGAAACCTGATCAGCAGGATAAGGGCTAACTGAAACCTAATCAGCAGGATAAGGGCTAACTGAAACCTGATCAGCAGGATAAGGGCTAACTGAAACCTGATCAGCAGGATAAGGGCTAACTGAAACCTGATCAGCAGGATAAGGGCTAACTGAAACCTGATCAGCAGGATAAGGGCTAACTGAAACCTGATCAGCAGGATAAGGGCTAACTGAAACCTGATCAGCAGGATAAGGGCTAACTGAAACTTGATCAGCAGGATAAGGGCTAACTGAAACCTGATCAGCAGGATAAGGGCTAACTGAAACCTGATCAGCAGGATAAGGGCTAACTGAAACCTGATCAGCAGGATAAGGGCTAACTGAAACCTGATCAGCAGGATAAGGGCTAACTGAAACCTGATCAGCAGGATAAGGGCTAACTGAAACCTGATCAGCAGGATAAGGGCTAACTGAAACCTGATCAGCAGGATAAGGGCTAACTGAAACCTGATCAGCAGGATAAGGGCTAACTGAAACCTAATCAGCAGGATAAGGGCTAACTGAAACCTAATCAGCAGGATAAGGGCTAACTGAAACCTGATCAGCAGGATAAGGGCTAACTGAAACCTGATCAGCAGGATAAGGGCTAACTGAAACCTGATCAGCAGGATAAGGGCTAACTGAAACCTGATCAGCAGGATAAGGGCTAACTGAAACCTAATCAGCAGGATAAGGGCTAACTGAAACCTGATCAGCAGGATAAGGGCTAACTGAAACCTAATCAGCAGGATAAGGGCTAACTGAAACCTGATCAGCAGGATAAGGGCTAACTGAAACCTGATTAGCAGGATAAGGGCTAACTGAAACCTGATCAGCAGGATAAGGGCTAACTGAAACCTGATCAGCAGGATAAGGGCTAACTGAAACCTGATCAGCAGGATAAGGGCTAACTGAAACCTGATCAGCAGGATAAGGGCTAACTGAAACCTGATCAGCAGGATAAGGGCTAACTGAAACCTGATCAGCAGGATAAGGGCTAACTGAAACCTAATCAGCAGGATAAGGGCTAACTGAAACCTTTTATCTGAAGTTATACATTTCACTGACTGGATTTACAAGCCATCTACATTGCGAGAAAAATTAAAAATAAATCAGGTTTTAGTCTATTGTGAATTACCGGCAGGTTGGTGAAGGACTGGAATGTGCTATGTAGGAAGGCCACTAAGTCTATGATGTATTCACTGGCTGATGACGAACCCTCTATCATCATCCAGTCGTATTCCGCTATGGAATAAACAAAAATAACATAGTAATGATACCATGCTCACTGACCGAGAGCTAAATAAAAATAAATTTACATTATGCATGTTTTTTTATTTTAGATGTGCGCAAGCGTTGTTGCCTATATTCATATAATATTTAATATATAAATATAAAAATATATAAAATATAATATATAATATATATAATATATTTAATATATAAAAGTGGATTATGGGATTTAAAAATACTTCATTTCTGATTTGACAAATCCACATTTAACTAGTTAATTAAAAATTATTAACCATATCAAGATGTGTTTCGCTGATTGGTGAATAAACACTGTAAATATATAATTAGTTGTTTAACCGATAGAGTACTGATGTCGAGTACAGTAGCCATTCTGTGTTTTTCATTGCATCCTCTATAACCGTTTGTTAAAAAAAAATGTCATAATTTTTAAAACACATAATATATGTTGGGACTTGTATTTTTATAATCACATACATTTTCTATCACTTGAAGTAGATTGCAGTAGCGAGACACAAATTCAAGTGACTAAAATTGTATTTGAAAAGCTGAGTGCTCTCAGGGTAAAAAAGGAAATGCATTTATAAACAGTAAACTATCTTGCCCATACCGAGGTCAAAGAATTCATCAATCTTATCGTTAATCTGTTTGTAGATTTGTTCTTCTGCTTCACTTCGGGCGTCCTGTAAACAGAGATGGTCGGTGGTAACCCTTTCAAGCCTGAGTTTACCATTACCATAATTATCCACTACAAGCCGCGAATTGCTGTCGCAATTCTCAACTTGTAGTGAATGAAGATGATTCGAAGTGGTTAAAAAATTAAAGAAAATTGCAATGTATTGGTAAGCCAGTCTCATGGAAATTATCATTCTAAAATACCTTATTTGTAGGAAAATTAGGTCTGTTTTCATGGAAGTAATATGATGCTTTAATGCATCGTGAGGGCCTAAAGGGTTAACCCTTTGCCTGCTGATCACGAATATTGTCGTTTCTAAGCTGATTTATAAGCTGATCAAATCACTGATATTGGGAATGAAATTATTAGTATTTAACCATCAAGATTTGTAAATTTTTGGTCTCAAATTAAACATATATGAGTAATTTTCAAGCACTTGAGGTTGTGAATCGCGGTAGCGAGACACAACCTCAAGTGGTTGAAAATTTAAATAAATTAACTTAGCAGCATAAGGGTTAACCCTGCCAGCGCTGAAATATCTTCGTATAAACCATGGCGATCAAAAGTTTTATTTTCAATTTGAAATCATCATAAATGTCTTGGTTTGCTCTTTCTGCTTCATTTGAATACCTATGTTATGGGTCTACGGTCATTATGAATATTTTTACTCTTTCAGTGCGGGGACTGAATATAGACGTCATAATCTGACATCTAAAGTCGGTCCCCACGCTGTAAGGACTAATCCTGATCACTGATTTGAGTGGCATATACAAAACTTACCTTGAACATGGCGGTGCCGTGAAGTCGTGAAACATGTACAGAATCCTTGTCAGCGCTGTCAACAATAAACAAAGGAATGAAATTAACTCAAAAAAGGAAAACAATGAAATTATCCAGCTATTTAGATATTTTCTAAGGTGGTCTATTTTATCTCCATATGAAGCTCTTTGTTACATTAGTCCAATCTTAGCATATTTTGAATATCAACAATTAACAAAAAAATGAAAATATCTATCATTCAAATCAACATAATTTTTCTTCAGCTGAATTTCAATTAGTACAATTCTAGCATATTTTGGATAAAAATCTCTGGATACAAAATGTTCTAATTCAATACAATAACTGTTCTGAGCTTTTTTCATCTACATGTATTATGTTTGGGTTTTATCGAATCAGGTCATTATCAATAACCTTGAGGTGAATGAATAGGGCGTGTTAGTCTCGTAGATTTGTAGCGGGATTTGGCGAGATACGCTACTTCCGGGTCCACCTGGCTCAGCCGGTAAAAACACGTGCTTTTTCCCACTGTAATCATGTTACAACTTTTGAAGTGTACATGTTTGCGTTCCTTACTAGAGCACGATAAACAATATATTTATACCTGGCAGATTATTTTTTGTAAACAATGTTAATTATAGATCAAAATAATAGCGGGTGTAGTATAACAGCTCAATATATCTGTGTTTATTTAGGCTGTGAAGTTGGTCCCTGAACAGGGTGATTGGCGTTGTTTACACTCGCCGACGACGGGACACCCTTACATTCCCTGACTTCAACAGCCTGTCATGACTACAGGCCACGCCCATTTTTGTCATGTTATGGCTTGATCTACAGCACAGAATTTTCTACTCACCCAGATAGTTGTCGTTAGTTTAACAATTTGACATAACTTGCAATTCTAGAGGGACCAATTTGTACCTAATATTATCAGACCAGAAAAGTTAAATTCAGTATAGCCTCTAGTGTTATAGTCAGTGTCTGTCATATCTGTAGGCCTATTAACATGACAGTGCATGACTGATTGTAGACTTAAAATATTCTGTGACGTCATAATGAGATAAAAATAACTGGACTAATTCTAAGACTACAGTTATGACAGTAGGCCTACAGTAGATCATAAGGTTAAAACTATACTCTATAGTCTAGACTATAGTTCTCAGGCGCGGATCCAAAGGGGGGGGGACACGCCCACCCTTTTTTGCGCCAAATTCGTTAAAAAGTCCCCTAAATTGGCAAAAAAAAAACTTTTTTAAATCCTGGATCCGCCCCTGGTTCTATAGTCTATAGTTCTATCATGGATTATAAATTAGAGTTTTAATCCGGACCATGGTACTATAGATTTAGGACTACTCATTTCAATGCCTATATTTTTGTAAGGACTTCAAATAGCCTAGGCCCTAGGTTTGTTAAAAACGGTTAAAATAAATATTCAGGGATATATATAATTAGACTATATGGGGCTGTCCGACAATTAGGCAACGCTTAGAGAGGGGGGTTATAAGGGTTGCGTTACGGAGCGTGGTCAAAATAACTATAAAAATACCTACAAAGACGTAGGGGATAAATCTCAAAATAAGCATTAGGCTAGTGTTAAATTATTGAAACGGACCCCCCCCCCCCTATTGCTTATCCACCAGACGGAGCATTGGGGTAGCCTTGGCCTAAATAATGCTATTTTATTATATCTTGTGGTCTAGATTAATATATAGACAAGTTTTGTATTATCTTGTAGTATTATCTTGTTATTTAGGCCTAGATCTACAATTGTTTTAGTGGGCTACCTGTACATAGTCTATTCATTATTGTATTACCTAGCCTCCTAAGGGTGTCTTTACAATTTTAAGTCCTGTAGGCTTAATTAGTAATAGGCCCACATGACTTAAAAACTAACGTTACATCAACATAGGCTACAAAGCAAAAATATAAATGTAAAAAAAATGGAAAATGTCGGGTTCGATAACATTCTAGGGTAGACCCAACGCATCTATAGGCCTATCTCACAATAAAAAAAATTAAGTGAACATATATGGTTAGATGTCTGCCAAATTATTGGGAAATAATCTTTACAACATTTCATGAAAAACGGTAGATAATTGACTGAGTATAAATCATGATAATCAACGAAAAGCTGATTTACACCAGTGGCCATAGTCTATACAGACAGAGTATAATACAGCAAAATAAAACATTTTAATTTCAAAAATATTAGACTAGGCCTATATATATTGGAGGGGGGGGGGGGGGTCTTGTACATTGTCATTGGTGGACTTTGTATCATGCACTTATAATTATGTTATGAATGTAGACCTATCTATTCTGGGCCTACAGGCCATGTAGGCCTAACCCATCATAGTAGCCTGCCCTCACACTGACGGAAAGTGTGCGAGGGGGTTTAACCCCTTCACACCAGAATTTTTTTAAATATGAGACTTTACAAGAATCAGAAAATCTAGCTAGACTATATCTAAATTAATATTGACAGTTTTACAGTACAAATAATAATTTCACTCTTAAATATTTCGTGGAATATTGTCCCGAAAAATGTATAGCCTACATGGAAAATATTGACAATGTTCATGATTACGATTATTTCAGGGCCAGGGGCGCATACAGGCTGTGAAGAAAGGGGGGAGATGGGGTTTGCTGTTTTTTTTGTGCTTTTTCAGGCTAATTTAATAATTAGACTCTAGCTTGAGCCTTGAATGTGTTGTGACCAGTGCCAGGCAGTCCACAAGTGGTGACTGCTGACAGTACTGTCACCATAGAACATTATCATACAATCCATCAAGCTCATGATACATGATACATTTCTATGACTGTCACACTCACCATGCCCATGCCATGCTCAGTGCGTGCATGCATGATCACATATATCATGCATTGTGACGTCACAGTTCAGTCATAGCTTTGTTGTTGTGGTTACTGACTGGTCTCGCTCTCTAGTAACAAAAGCAACACTCCTCATTGTGTTTCTGTATAATTTAGGGCGAGATCACTGTAAATGTTGCAGTGAAAGTCTTCCACCTCGCTTGGAATTATGACTGCTCAAATCCGTGGACCAAAGAGGTGGCAAATTTACCCTACTATTTTTACGAATATGGTGAACAAATTGCATCAGGACGGAAGAGAATTGTGTGAGGAATTGAAATTGGGAGGTGTCATATTTAACAGATCTCCGATATCCCGTCATTGAGGGTTAGACTGCAGGTACCCAATAACCGAAAAAACCGTGTCGAGACGAGGAACCTGCATTTTACAAACTTCGGATTCAAATTAGTCTTACAAGATAAAACAACACTCTCCTGAGACTATATACTTGGTACTTCTCTCACACATTCTATGTTCGTTGATGGGACTAGTAAGCAACAAGAAAAATTGTCAGGATAGTGAGAAAATTGAACTTGAACAACGGCACCACAGAACACTGCGAAATTGAATTTTGTCCATGTGGCTCAGAAATTCCGTGGTTGGGCGACCTGGACCCGGAAGTGGATCCCATGTCAAGCGAGACTAACACGCCCTATAGGACAAGAAATAAAAGCATGGTCAACTTAATGCCATTTATTGATAGGCTGTGTGAAACATAAGTATTGAAACTTGAAGCAGTGAAATATTTTTTCATATAAACCAATAGAACAAAGTTTGTTTTTTTGAATTTGAAAGCATCTCTTCCCGCTTGATTTCAAAACCTATGGCATTGGTCTATGGCCATTATAAATAATTTACTGTTTCAGTGCGAAGGATATACTTGAGAATCTGACGTATAGACGTTACATTCTCAAGTCTTGAATCGGTCCCCATACTGAAAGGGTTAAGTTATACATTAAAGTTATACATTAAATATAATTTTACTAGATAATCAATTTGTACATGTAATTACATGTAATTATCGCAAAAGAAGGCCGCCAAGACCCGGATATTTTCCAGAACTATTCGCAAAATTTATGCAGTCTAGGAATTAATACAGCTATGCTGTATGTTGAATGATAAGTATATCGGATAAGCAGCTTTGAAGTTATCAGGGTGACAAGGTCCTAATTTGACAAAAAAAGATTGAAGATGGCCCCCATGACCCCGAAATTCTTCCAAACTTTCTGAAAAATTGACGCAGGCTAGAAATTAATACTACCATGCAGTATTTTTAATATTGAGTATATCAGATAAGTGGCTTTAAAGTTATCAGGGTGACAAGGTCCTAATTTGCCAAAAAAAAAGATTAAAGATAGCCGCGATGACCCGAATATTTTCCCGAACTTTCTGAAAAATTGATGCAGCCTAGGAAATAATAATTGCATCCAGTATGTTGAACACAAAGTGAATAGAAAAAGGAGTTTTGTAGATATCAGGGTGACATGGTTCTAATTTGACAAAAAAAGGTTAAAGATGGCGGCCATGACCCGGACATTTTCTCGAACTTTCTGAAAAATTGATGAAGTCTAGGAATTAATACTACTATGCAGTATGTTGAATATTGAGTATATCGGATAAGCGGCTTTGAAGTTATCATGTTGACAAGGTCATAATTTGACGAAAAAAGATTAAAGATGGCCGCCATGACCCAGATATTCTTCTGAACTTTCTGAAAAATTGATGCAGTCTAGGAATTAATACTAGCATGCAGTACGTTGAATATTGAGTGTATCGGATAAGCCGCTTTGAAGTTATCAGGGTGACAAGGTTCCAATTTGACGAAAAAAGATTAAAGATGGTTGCCAGGACCCAGATATGTTCCCAAACTTTCTGAAAAATTGATGCAGGCTAGGAATTAATACTACTATGCAGTATGTTGAATATTGAGTATATCGAATAAGTGGCTTTGAAGTTATCAGGGTGACAAGGTCCTAATTTGACGAAAAAAGATTAAAGATGGCCGCCATGACCCTGATATTCTTTCAAACTTTCTGAAAAATTGATGCAGGCTAGGAATTAATACTAGCATGCAGTATGTTGAATATTGAGTATATCAGATAAGCGGCTTTGAAGTTATCAGGGTGACAAGGTCCTAATTTGATGAAAAAAGATTAAAGATGGCCGCAATGACCCAAATATTTTCCCGAACTTTCCGAAAAATTGATGCAGTCTAGGTATTAATACTTGTATCCAGTATGTTGAACACCAAATGAATTGAAAAAGCGGTTTTGTAGATATCAGGGTGACATGACATAGATGAGAGGCGGTGTCCCCGCTGCCCACACCGGCAGACGAAACCGTACAAAAACTAAAAGCCTCCCTCTGGTAGGGGGGAACCTTAATAACACGAATCGGACCCGCACTGAAAGGGTCAATAAACACCAGAAAACAGATCATATCGGTCAAAAGATAATCTAGAAAGAATAAACCCTTCAAGGGGTTTTGTCAAGTTTAAAAAAATCCAAAAATCCGAGAAAAACTCAGAAGTGGGTGGGTCAAGCTTTAACTCGGATTATTATTTATTTTTGCAAATTTTGTTTTTTTTGTGTTTTTTGTGTTGTTTTCATGTTTCCCAAAAAAATAAAAAAATTGGATAGGAGGGTGGGTGGGTTTGGTCTGACGATTCCAAGTTTTTCTCAGATTTTTTAACTTAACAAGACCCCTAAGGCCTCAAGATGCATTAAAGCATCATTTTACATTCCTGAAACAGACTTAATTTTCCTACAACCAGGGGTTTTAAAACAAAAATTTCCATGAAACCGGTTTACCAATACATTTTCAATTTTCTTTAATTTTCAAACCACATGAAATCATCTTCATCCACTACAAGTCGAGAATTGCGACAGCAATTCGCGGCTTGACTATACAATGGTAAACTCAGGCTTGAAAGGATTTTACATCAGAGGTTCAGTGCCTGGGTCTCTATTTTGAATTTGTTTGGTTTAGATTTTAGGTATATGATGACTAAAATCAGGTCATTCACTTAGAGAAAATTGGTCTCAAATATTTGGTTATATATCGTGGAACGCCATGCAATGCTGGACATAGGCTAATTAAATCAAATTTGGGCAGGAAAATATTTATACAATCATGTACCACCATTAAAATTAGAGAAATAATTTTCTGGAAAACAGGACTGTTAAACTTAATGTTTTATCTGACTCATGGTTCTTTTACATAGTGTAAAGTAGTAATGCACTGTCATATCATGTCACAGCCAGGATCAATAAAATAAAAGACTATACCTGACGTGTATGCAGTAGCCTTTATTTTTATGAACAGAAAAGTTTTTACCAGGAACAGACGGATGTTAATTTTAATGTCTGTTTATCCATCAATGATAGGGATTATTCTTTATATAGTGTGAGTTATTAGTTTGAAAACATATATTTCTCTGGCACACAATAACTTACCCAGTGAACTTCAGAGAGAATGGGCATCAACGAAAAAGTGTGCCAGGTTATGTATGAAGTTTGAGTAGCAAAATATTTATATAGCCATTAAAAATAGGGAGATTATTTTCTGAACAACAGGGTTAACCTTTCAGCGCGGGGATCGACAATAGACGTCAAAATGGACACCTTTCAGCGCGGGGATCGACAATAGACGTCAAAATGGACAGACTTTTATTTTAATGTCAGTTTTAATATCCATCAATGGTAAAGTGTTTTTCTGTCTGTGTATAGTGTTAGTCAATAGTTTATTTAAATAACACAGAATTACTTACCCAGTGATATTAGAGATGAACTGCTCTAGATAGACACACGACCGCTCCAAGTAATTCATGTTGATTGATATTTGTATCAGCTGTAAAAAATTATCAACAATGCTACAAACTATTTGATTGTCAGATGTGAATATATCGTCCACTTGGATATGAAAGAAAAAGTGGCAGATACACTCTGTCACATCCAAAGGAGCAATATATCACAGAATTGCCAAACTAACTAATAACTAAACCAGTCAGTTACAGATAAATTATGAAAGTTATGAAACAATTGTTTACAAAATTAGAATGGATACCATAATATAACACAAAATTACAAGAATATGATCACAAAAATTTAAAAGAAAGTCAACATACAAAATTTGTTGCAAATATTCTACAGTATGGAAACATAACTCTCAGTGTAATTTTTTTTATATATATATAGTTATTTGTGACTACTGGATAATAAATAATAATGTTTCATCTCATGCAAAACTAATTTTCTGAGAACTTGGAACTCTCTCTAAATCTACATAGATTTTTCTTAAATATTATACAACAAGTTACTACTTTAATCAGGCAATCGGTTCATGTCATATCAAACAGAAAAAGTTGTGACTTACAGGTGAAAAGTGATCACAGGAGATTTATGCAGTATAAGAAATAATACTTAAGGAAGCCATGTTGGATGTTATGTTGGAAGTACTACTCAAATTTCTCAAAATTATAAAAGATATTCCCATGAGTAAAATGATGTATTATGAATTAGACGTTACCCCTGTATTTAGATATTTGATTGTTCACTCACAGACTTCCTAATATATAATACCCCGATAATGACAATGGTAAAGATAACTGTTGAAGGTTCAACTACATCAGTTTGATTTTGGCAAATGGTGGACCAGCATTCCCCCGATGCAAGTCCATATTTTTGTGAAATGTGGGTCAGCTGATAGCAGTCTCCGATACTGGCCGAGAAAAAAACTCTAAAGGATGTCACAACAAGCATGCACTGTTAAACCTGAGAAACTACCAAGCTATCAGCATTATACCACAGCCTACCATATCAATTTAAGCCGGAACTAGCAGAACTCCCCGACTACATCAAGTGTCTCAAAGTTGAACATGACAAAAAATCTAGACATACCAGCGATACAGACAGAGAGTTTAAACAGAAATACACAAGCGCATGCAAAACAAGAAAAACAAGCAAAACAAGCAGATTAACTGATGGCAACAAAATGGATAAACTGGAATGAGGCCGTTAAAAAAACAAGAAAAAAAGTCAACATGCTATAGGAAAATAAATCAAAAATAAGTCAAGATGAGATAATGTGTAAGACAACGAGAAAACACAGAACACATGGTTTGTTGACATTAAGCAGTAGAGTAGCCAGTCATCAGTAATGTCAATAATCAGGGCTGTCCTAGTGAAGTAGCCAGTCCTCAGTAATGTCAATAATCAGGGCTGTCCTAGTGAAGTAGCCAGTCATCAGTAATGTCAATAATCAGGGCTGTCCTAGTGAAGTAGCCAGTCATCAGTAATGTCAATAATCAGGGCTGTCCTAGTGAAGTAGCCAGTCAATGTCAATAATCAGGGCTGTCCTAGTGAAGTAGCCAGGCATCAGTAATGTCAATAATCAGGGTCGTCCTGGTGAAGTAGCCAGTCATCAGTAATGTCAATAATCAGGGCCGTCCTAGTGAAGTAGCCAGTCATCAGTAATGTCAATAATCAGGGCTGTCCTGGTGAAGTAGCCAGTCATCAGTAATGTCATTAATCAGGGCTGTCCTAGTGAAGTAGCCAGTCATCAGTAATGTCAATAATCAGGGCTGTCCTAGTGAAGTAGCCAGTCATCAGTAATGTCAATAATCAGGGCTGTCCTAGTGAAGTAGCCAATCATCAGTAATGTCAATAATCAGGGCTGTCCTAGTGAAGTAGCCAGTCATCAGTAATGTCAATAATCAGGGCTGTCCTAGTGAAGTAGCCAGTCATCAGTAATGTCAATAATCAGGGCTGTCCTAGTGAAGTAGCCAGTCATCAGTAATGTCAATAATCAGGGCTGTCCTAGTGAAGTAGCCAGTCATCAGTAATGTCAATAATCAGGGCTGTCCTAGTGAAGCAGCCAGTCATCAGTAATGTCAATAATCAGGGATGTCCTAGAGAAGTAGCCAGTCATCAGTAATGTCAATAATCAGGGCTGTCCTAGTGAAGTAGCCAGTCATCAGTAATGTCAATAATCAGGGCTGTCCTAGTGAAGTAGCCAGTCATCAGTAATGTCAATAATCAGGGCTGTCCTGGTGAAGTAGCCAGTCATCAGTAATGTCAATAATCAGGCTGTCCTAGTGAAGTAGCCAGTCATCAGTAATGTCAATAATCAGGGCTGTACTGGTGAAGTAGCCAGTCATCAGTAATGTCAATAATCAGGGCTGTCCTAGTGAAGTAGCCAGTCATCAGTAATGTCAATAATCAGGGCTGTATTGGTGAAGTAGCCAGTCATCAGTAATGTCAATAATCAGGGCTGTCCTAGTGAAGTAGCCAGTCATCAGTAATGTCAATAATCAGGGCTGTACTGGTGAAGTAGCCAGTCATCAGTAATGTCAATAATCAGGGCTGTCCTAGTGAAGTAGCCAGTCATCAGTAATGTCAATAATCAGGGCTGTCCTAGTGAAGTAGCCAGTCATCAGTAATGTCAATAATCAGGGCTGTCCTAGTGAAGTAGCCAGTCATCAGCAATGTCAATAATCAGGGCCGTCCTAGTGAAGTAGCCAGTCATCAGTAATGTCAATAATCAGGGCTGTCCTAGTGAAGTAGCCAGTCATCAGTAATGTCAATAATCAGGGCTGTCCTAGTGAAGTAGCCAGTCATCAGTAATGTCAATAATCAGGGCTGTCCTAGTGAAGTAGCCAGTCATCAGTAATGTCAATAATCAGGGCTGTCCTAGTGAAGTAGCCAGTCATCAGTAATGTCAATAATCAGGGCTGTCCTAGTGAAGTAGCCAGTCATCAGTAATGTCAATAATCAGGGCTGTCCTAGTGAAGTAGCCAGTCATCAGTAATGTCAATAATCAGGGCTGTCCTAGTGAAGTAGCCAGTCATCAGTAATGTCAATAATCAGGGCTGTCCTAGTGAAGTAGCCAGTCATCAGTAATGTCAATAATCAGGGCTCTCCTAGTGAAGTAGCCAGTCAATGTCAATAATCAGGGCTGTCCTAGTGAAGTAGCCAGGCATCAGTAATGTCAATAATCAGGGTCGTCCTGGTGAAGTAGCCAGTCATCAGTAATGTCAATAACCAGGGCCGTCCTAGTGAAGTAGCCAGTCATCAGTAATGTCAATAATCAGGGCTGTCCTGGTGAAGTAGCCAGTCATCAGTAATGTCATTAATCAGGGCTGTCCTAGTGAAGTAGCCAGTCATCAGTAATGTCAATAATCAGGGCTGTCCTAGTGAAGTAGCCAGTCATCAGTAATGTCAATAATCAGGGCTGTCCTAGTGAAGTAGCCAGTCATCAGTAATGTCAATAATCAGGGCTGTCCTGGTGAAGTAGGCAGTCATCAGTAATGTCAATAATCAGGGCTGTCCTAGTGAAGTAGTCAGTCATCAGTAATGTCAATAATCAGGGCTGTCCTAGTGAAGTAGCCAGTCATCAGTAATGTCAATAATCAGGGCTGTCCTAGTGAAGTAGCCAGTCATCAGTAATGTCAATAATCAGGGCTGTCCTAGTGAAGTAGCCAGTCATCAGTAATGTCAATAATCAGGGATGCCCTAGTGAAGTAGCCAGTCATCAGTAATGTCAATAATCAGGGCTGTCCTAGTGAAGTAGCCAGTCATCAGTAATGTCAATAATCAGGGCTGTACTGGTGAAGTAGCCAGTCATCAGTAATGTCAATAATCAGGGCTGTCCTAGTGAAGTAGCCAGTCATCAGTAATGTCAATAATCAGGGCTGTCCTAGTGAAGTAGCCAGTCATCAGTAATGTCAATAATCAGGGCTGTCCTGGTGAAGTAGGCAGTCATCAGTAATGTCAATAATCAGGGCTGTCCTAGTGAAGTAGTCAGTCATCAGTAATGTCAATAATCAGGGCTGTCCTAGTGAAGTAGCCAGTCATCAGTAATGTCAATAATCAGGGCTGTCCTAGTGAAGTAGCCAGTCATCAGTAATGTCAATAATCAGGGCTGTCCTAGTGAAGTAGCCAGTCATCAGTAATGTCAATAATCAGGGATGCCCTAGTGAAGTAGCCAGTCATCAGTAATGTCAATAATCAGGGCTGTCCTAGTGAAGTAGCCAGTCATCAGTAATGTCAATAATCAGGGCTGTACTGGTGAAGTAGCCAGTCATCAGTAATGTCAATAATCAGGGCTGTCCTAGTGAAGTAGCCAGTCATCAGTAATGTCAATAATCAGGGCTGTCCTAGTGAAGTAGCCAGTCATCAGCAATGTCAATAATCAGGGCTGTCCTAGTGAAGTAGCCAGTCATCAGCAATGTCAATAATCAGGGCTGTCCTAGTGAAGTAGCCAGTCATCAGCAATGTCAATAATCAGGGCTGTCCTAGTGAAGTAGCCAGTCATCAGCAATGTCAATAATCAGGGCTGTCCTAGTGAAGTAGCCAGTCATCAGTAATGTCAATAATCAGGGCTGTCCTAGTGAAGTAGCCAGTCATCAGCAATGTCAATAATCAGGGCTGTCCTAGTGAAGTAGCCAGTCATCAGTAATGTCAATAATCAGGGCTGTCCTAGTGAAGTAGCCAGTCATCAGTAATGTCAATAATCAGGCTGTCCTAGTGAAGTAGCCAGTCATCAGTAATGTCAATAATCAGGGCTGTCCTAGTGAAGTAGCCGGTCATCAGTAATGTCAATAATCAGGGCTGTCCTAGTGAAGTAGCCAGTCCTCAGTAATGTCAATAATCAGGGCTGTCCTAGTGAAGTAGCCAGTCATCAGTAATGTCAATAATCAGGGCTGTCCTAGTGAAGTAGCCAGTCATCAGTAATGTCAATAATCAGGGCTGTCCTAGTGAAGTAGCCAGTCATCAGTAATGTCAATAATCAGGGCTGTCCTAGTGAAGTAGCCAGTCATCAGTAATGTCAATAATCAGGGCTGTCCTGGTGAAGTAGGCAGTCATCAGTAATGTCAATAATCAGGGCTGTCCTAGTGAAGTAGTCAGTCATCAGTAATGTCAATAATCAGGGCTGTCCTAGTGAAGTAGCCAGTCATCAGTAATGTCAATAATCAGGGCTGTCCTAGTGAAGTAGCCAGTCATCAGTAATGTCAATAATCAGGGCTGTCCTAGTGAAGTAGCCAGTCATCAGTAATGTCAATAATCAGGGATGCCCTAGTGAAGTAGCCAGTCATCAGTAATGTCAATAATCAGGGCTGTCCTAGTGAAGTAGCCAGTCATCAGTAATGTCAATAATCAGGCAGGGCTGTACTGGTGAAGTAGCCAGTCATCAGTAATGTCAATAATCAGGGCTGTCCTAGTGAAGTAGCCAGTCATCAGTAATGTCAATAATCAGGGCTGTCCTAGTGAAGTAGCCAGTCATCAGCAATGTCAATAATCAGGGCTGTCCTAGTGAAGTAGCCAGTCATCAGCAATGTCAATAATCAGGGCTGTCCTAGTGAAGTAGCCAGTCATCAGCAATGTCAATAATCAGGGCTGTCCTAGTGAAGTAGCCAGTCATCAGCAATGTCAATAATCAGGGCTGTCCTAGTGAAGTAGCCAGTCATCAGTAATGTCAATAATCAGGGCTGTCCTAGTGAAGTAGCCAGTCATCAGCAATGTCAATAATCAGGGCTGTCCTAGTGAAGTAGCCAGTCATCAGTAATGTCAATAATCAGGGCTGTCCTAGTGAAGTAGCCAGTCATCAGTAATGTCAATAATCAGGCTGTCCTAGTGAAGTAGCCAGTCATCAGTAATGTCAATAATCAGGGCTGTCCTAGTGAAGTAGCCGGTCATCAGTAATGTCAATAATCAGGGCTGTCCTAGTGAAGTAGCCAGTCCTCAGTAATGTCAATAATCAGGGCTGTCCTAGTGAAGTAGCCAGTCATCAGTAATGTCAATAATCAGGGCTGTCCTAGTGAAGTAGCCAGTCATCAGTAATGTCAATAATCAGGGCTGTCCTAGTGAAGTAGCCAGTCATCAGTAATGTCAATAATCAGGGCTGTCCTAGTGAAGTAGCCAGTCATCAGCAATGTCAATAATCAGGGCTGTCCTAGTGAAGTAGCCAGTCATCAGTAATGTCAATAATCAGGGCTGTCCTAGTGAAGTAGCCAGTCAATGTCAATAATCAGGGCTGTCCTAGTGAAGTAGCCAGTCATCAGCAATGTCGATTGTCCTGGTTAATTATTACTATGAACCAGCAACTATTGGCTCCCATATATTTTGGCAATTTGACAAAAAAGCAGAGTCTTCTCTCCATAAAAAGCGTGTTCAAATATTATTATAACTATTTAACCAGAGCTCATCCGCCACTATTACTTCGCCAATTTTTTTCACCTCCCAAATCGCCATTGTTTAAAGACACCAATATTTTCAAGTTTACAGTATACAACTTATGTCGCTCAGGCAATCATATCGAAGGGCTGGAATTTAACTTTTTAAAATTAAATATCTGGTAGCCATCAAATATATTTGGTGGACCGAATTCTCGTAACATACAAACCCGCTAACATATAATATAAATGTTTTATCAATTAGACTACCTGATCAATAAAATCTTTGTTTTTAAATTTCCAATTAAATATTTAACTTACAATAAAATAACTTATACACTTTGCTATTTGGTAAACAATTGGGCTAACAAGCCACTTTGTTTTGGTAGCCCCCCAAATATTTGGTAGTCATGGGCTACCACTAAATATTGAGCCCTACAATCAGTGTTGGCCCAAACATATTCCTTGACACCATCCCAATGACAAGCAGCATTTATTGTATGGATGTTAACCGTTTAATTGCGAAGCATGACTATAGTCTTCTTCAATCTATTCTATTAGGTTAAATCAAAGTTATTCAAATGAAAATAAGTGTTTGAACATCAAGATTTGTGAATGTTTGGTCTCAATTTAAACAAATATCAGTAATTTTTAGGGAGACACAATTTCCAAGTGGGTAAAAATTTAAAATAAGGTAACTTAGTGGGGGAGGGTTAAATTGCAAATCAACAGTCATCAATTAAGCAGTGGTGAACAGTGGTGAACATGTTTGTTAAGTGTACATATGGTCAGTCAGTCTATCCGTCACATAATAACAGTAACACACACAGACCACATAGATTCGACACACGCTGATGGGGGGGGGGGGCTACCTGTAGCAGAGTGAGGTGTTGTTTAATCAGACCAGAGAGACAGCCGCCGAGCGTACGTGTCAGCAACACGTTAGCCAGTTTACGAATCATATCATCTACCTCCGTATGACTGCAACGTGAATCACAACCAACATATAAAGTAATAGTACGAGCAAACGGTAGATAAACAAGCGACACCGGCCACCACAAGCATACATAAACAGATTATGTTGTTTTCAAGTGATGGACATCATTTTATTTTTAACCCTTTCAAGCCTGAGTTTACCACTGTCATCTTCATCCACTACAAGCCACAAATTGCTGTCGCAATTCTCGACTTGTAGTGAATGAAGATGATTTGAAGTGGGTGGAAAATTGAAGAAAATTGCCATGTATTGGTAAACAAGTTGCATGGAAATTCTCGTTCTAAAACCCTTTGTTGTAGGAAAATAAGTCTGTTTTCGGGGATGTAAAATGATGCTTTGATGCATCGTGAGGACTTAAAGGGTTAATACACATTTAAATTCATAAACCCTTAAAGTACCATATACATGTATATGGTATTTTCAACGACTTGATACTTTTACCCATTCAGAGTTGTGTCGCTACCATGACCCATAACTTCAAGTGGGTGAAAATTACTTTATTTAATTATTCTATTCCAAATATTATGGCAATCCTGCAAACTTACAACCTAAATCAAGACACTAGTCGTTACTAGAATTCAAAGGGCTTATATAGTGAACAATTCTAGCATGTTTTGTCAAGTGGAGGACAAAGCCTGCAGATTCCACATTTCTGTAACTTAGTATATAATCAGCAGAAACCCCAGACAAAAAACACTGATAGCAGCGATGACATAGTCAGCAAGATCTCCCCTAACACTAAGTCTCTGGTGAGCTCGCAACTCATAGCTGAGCATCAAAATTACCAAATTATCACACATATCAGCGTTCGACACTGACAGTGGTCCGAGACCCCCAGAATTTATGTCGGACCACCAGAACATCATATCCAGTGATCCGGTGGACCACTAAAATATCCAGCCCTCAGAATTGTAACAATAACATGCTCAAAAATTTAAACAATCGTTGCCCCTGGCTCTTGCCTTTTTCATGGAACAAAACACGTGTTCGTAATCATGAGGGGCATGCATTCTTGAGGTCGAGATCAATCATCATCCATGTTGTGGTTTTTTTGTGGGAACACATCATGCGCGTGAAAAAAATTATTTTAAGATTTACAAGTGTTGTTGTTATCAGGACCACTAAAAAAAATGTAAAACCACCAGATCCTCTGAGCTGGTGGTCCTGTGGACCACTGCTCATAAAAGTTTGTGTCAAACCCTGCATATGGGAAATATTTTATTAGAGGCGCAATAAAAAACGATTAAACTAGGGAACGAATTGATAAATGTGTCAGAATCATTTCAGACGTCAGAATCTCTGGCATTAGATTCTGAAATCTTAAGTTGATCCCCGCGCTGTGAGGTTTATCAAGATATGTTTGTACCGTTAATATAAAATAAACTGCTCACCGGTCCAAGAGAACAAAGGGTTTTTATTCACTTTAGAATCATCATAAATAGCATTTTTAGCTCTTTCAGCTTCATTTGAATATCTATGTTATGGGTCTATGGATATTTTAACCCTGTCGAGCCTGAATTGACCATTGTCATCTTCATCCACTACAAGCCGCGAATTGCTTCCGCAATTCTCAACTTGTAATGAATGAAGATGACTTGATGTGTTTTAAAAAGTAAAGAAAATTGACAAGAATAGGTAAACCAGTTTCATGGTAATTTTCGCTCAAAAACCCTTGGTTGTAGGAAAATTAAGTCTGTTTTCAGGGATGGAAAATGATGCTTTGATGCATCGAGAGTGGTAAATATTTTACTGAGAATCTGATGGTCTCTAAGTACAAGTCCGACTGGCATCTTACTGTTCAGCTATATATTGCTAGCTACCCCAGACATAGTGTGGGTGATTACTTGCCAAGAAGTCATAACAATTCAAATCACCAGTAGTGTGTACATATACAAGCTGAAAGTAAAGAAGATGTGAACCAAGCGAACAAATCCCGCAGCAAGCAGTCAATCCCAGGATACCGAGCCTGAATACAACGACAAGTAGACCATCCCAGCAGCACGAATATTAGTGGCATAGAAAAAGTTAAAATATTACAAGAGATCCGATATAGCACTCATACAGACTATTTAGCCAGTGGACCATTCGTACCGGCTAATTATATTTTTATTAACACAAAATTATCAATGAACCTGTCAAAAATATCTAAGCAAAAATCTCAAACAAAACAATAAAAAAATTGTTCTCGGCCAAATTGATAAAGTCCATATTCAAATGAAAGAAAACATAACTTCATATATTTGGCTACTGGGTTGTGGCTTCACGCTCTGATATCATTTCGTTGTTATTGGCGTTGTTATTTGTCAAAAAAAAACCTCTTTATTACCAAGGTGACAACATATTCAAAATAAAATTTTGTTAGCGCAGTGCACATTTTTACATGGTGCATGAAAAACACAAACTGCGTTAGCATGCTGCCTCAAAGACACCATGCGCTAGCACACTGCATGATGCAAGGCATACTATTTAATAAGAGCTCAGAGTGTTGGGATAGGCACTTTTATGTTGACACAATGAAAATTCAAACACTTCTCCGAGTAAATCTGATTGAACCTTGGCCAATCCTGAGAGCAGACAATCCCGGTTAAAGTTTAAAACACACAATCAGAATGCTCGCAGCTATCCATGGGAGACCAGCTGTTGCTGCATATAAGATGTTAGATGCTCGTGGAGGCGGCTGTGTGGATAAGTGAGATCTCTTCTCATAAATAGACACATCTCCAAATAACTAAAAACCATCTGCACAAAAAACTAATTAACTAAAATACACTCGTAATGATATGAAACTCCTTCCTAATTTCACCAGTTCCCATTGCTCAGTAGACATGTGTGCTGGGCACCCATTATCTTCCAATTAAGCATGAATAAGCCCCCACTCCCCCAAGCTTCGTCCCTTTTATCACTGTTACCTGAAAGAGAGTGAGGGTGGGTCTTTTAATGAGTTCTGAAAAGCTGTGTCTCAACGTCTCCGATAGAAACAAGTTAGAAAACTTATACACCATCTCCTCCTGTTCTGTAAGACTTCAAACAACATTAACATTAACGTGAAACAATAAACAACAGAGAGGAAGGTAAAGCTGAATGTGCCTGTTTCCGGTATAAAAGCTTTAACAATAGTAATCGTTTTCAAACTGTTTTATTATGTGATTAATTCACTGTTATCGGGAAAGAAATGTATGTTTAAGCATCAAGATTTGAAAATGTTTGGTCTCAAATTAAACATGTATGAGTAATTTTGATCCACTTGTCCCAGTAGCGATACACAACAAGTTAATTCATTTAAATTTTAACCTGCTTGAAGTTGTGTCTCGCTACCGCGACCCACAACTTCAAGTGGGTGAAAATTACTGATTTGATTTGAAAATGTTTGGTCTCAAATTAAACAAGTATGAGTAATTTTCATCCACTTGTCCCGGTAGCGATACACAACTTCACTTGGCAAAATTTTTAATTATTTAACTTATTTGGGGACTTCTAAATCAGTCCGTACCTTAGATGAAGATCTTCTGAGAATTTCAGACATGCGTAGATGTACTCCTTGACTTGACTGTAGACATTGGGCACAAAGTGAGAAAAAGGCAGGCATTTAGGGAATGGTTCCTGTAAACACCAAACACATCTATATTATTCACGGATGTTGAATTAATTAGAATTCATAGAGGAATGTAACCCTTGTCCTGCTGAAATTATTGTTTCTATTTTTAATTTATTTAAAACTGTTATTACAACACAATTTCCTACTTAAAATGACAAAAAAATGTATTTATTTATTTATGAATATAGCAAAATGAATAATTAGATCAACTAAGCATAGATCTATCACTAAGTTTTTCGGTAGCATATCATTAGGTTTAGAAGGACTAGGTCTAACCCTTTCACCAGTAAGCACCATACTCAATTTAAATTAGTATCATTTACCGATTAAATCACTGTTATTGGGAATGAAAGGGGTGTTTACACAGGATTTGCAAATTTTGGTCTCAAATAAAACAATATGGGTGATAAATTAAATTTAATTTAGCACTTCGAGGGTTAACCCTTTAAGTCCTCACGATGCATTACAGCATCTTTTTACATCCCTGAAAACACACTTAATTTTCCTAGAACTAGGGTTATTTTAATAAAAATTTCCATGAAACTGGTTTACCAATACATGGCAATTTTCTTTAATTTTTAAACCACATCAAGTCATCTTCATACACTACAAGTCGAGAATAGCAATTCGCAGCTTGTAGTGGATGAAGATGACACTGTAATGTCAGGTTTGAAAGGGTTAAAATTCACAACTACAATCATAACATAATCTCATACAAAGCCAGCAGCTTCAATTCAAGCCTGGAATAAAACAAATTTCTCATTGAAATCAGACTGTTTTGGTAGTCAACATCCCATTCCCAGAAAATACACAAAAAATGAGTAAATCTCACCTGTTTTTACAACCTGTTTAATCTTACAACACTGAAATATTTTTGTACAAACCAAGGATACCAGAAGTTTTTTCAATTTGAAATCATTATAAATGTCTCATTTGACTGTTTCCGCTTCATTCAAATAGCTATATTATGGGTCTACTGTTATTCTTTTTTAAATACTTTGAAAAGATTAAACTAGTTCTGATTGTAAAGGGACATAATGTGACATCACATATCATAAGGACATACCAGAGAAAGCGTGACATCTTCAAACGGAAACATGTCTGTGACAGTCGTGTACACTTCAGGCGTCTCCGCCATGATCGGAGTGTAGTTATCCTCATCGAAGATGTTATTAAAAATGGCAACCCATCGCTTCATTAAGATCTCACTGTACTGGTCTCTGGAAAATAAAAACATCCATGAATCATTTAACTCTTGTCCTGACGAGTTAATTGTTTCTATTTTTTTTATTCATTTAAAGCTGGAAATTGCATGTCCAAAATAAGAAATACAGGAATTTTGTGTTGATATCTCTCTTAACTGTTAAATGCGCAACACAAAAGTTAAAAAAACATGTTTACATCATATGGTGATATTAACCCTTTAACCTTCGCTCTGGTTAAATCTGATATTTCGGATGGGCTGATTCTTGGCTAAATCCGATATTTCGGATGGCCAAACATACCTTGTTATGACCCCTTTTAAGTTCCAGTATTTTGAAAGTCTAGGGTGCAAATACATCGGTACAATAATAAAATGCATAATGAAAGGCATCTAACCTGAATTTTGATTTTATTCACCCCAAAATTAAGAATTTTTAAGTAATTCGAAACAAAACGTGGCCATGCCAGATTCTAAGTCAACATTTTTCGGCTGGCCTTAAATGCTCAAGTAATTTCCAAATATTATGAAGATCTACACTAAAATAATACCCAAAGTTTGTGAATAGTTAAAGTAAAATATTATAATTAAATTTATATTTAAATATTCTATATTTGCGATATTGTTTATAAGAATAGTAGTTTAATCAGATTTACTTGTATTATCGTCCATTCCAGCGGTCATGAAACCTGGTCAATCTTGAAGTCCTATCATTAGCAATTACATTTTCACAATATAAAGTGACGTTATTCGATCGATATTTCTTTTTGAAACACACTTTGAGATGTTTCTTTTCATGTTTTGTTATTTATAGCTAGTGAGTGTGAGCCAGGACCCAAGCTTTAAGACTAAATCTGTAGGGCCTAGTAACAGCATCTAGCCTAGATATGTAGGCCTAGGCCTAGCAGTAAACCTACCTAGTCTCAGTCTATGTAGCTCTATATTGGTTTCCTGTTTATTTGTTTATGTCCCATGTCTGACTAACATGTATTAAGATGAACGTACATTAATGTGTTTTGTTAAATATTAGTTTATTTACATAATTTTTTTTGGTTCATGGTAGGCCTATATGGGTCGAGGCTAATATAGCCCCTGTTTTTAAAAAGGGAGACGTAGGTCTGGAAATGGGTATAAAAAATTTTGTGTGTGATTAAACTCAACTCACTCATCAATGTCCCACCCCCAACATTGTCACGTGCAAATTGACTGTGGGCTCACGATATTCCAACATCAATAAAAGGACAATTATAAAAATGTCATTTTTCGGTGGTAGGCCTAGTTAACCAATAAATTGAGCTCCAGATGACCCCAGAATGCACAATTAAACACATAATATTTCAAAATTTCCCCCTAAATGCCCGCCCCCTCGGGCCAGTCAGCCTCTTCGAGGCTGGACAGGTACAGCAACAATTTGCGCCACCCCCCTCTAAGAAATGCTGGCTACGCCCCTGTATTCTGTATCTGTGTTGAGGTCTATGTGATTTTCAACCATCTTAGATAATCCCAAGTGAATGTAATTGAAAGAAGAAAGATATTTTAACCATTTGGAGCTGTTTCGACCTCGATGTGACCTTCAGATGACCTTGTCATGACCTCGGAATAACACCTATATGAAGCCCAACCTCAAAGCATGTAGCCATATGTGGACCTGCTTGGGTGGTGCTTCATAAACTCCATGGAATATCTCGCGAAAAGTCGAAGCACAACAATCTGCCTGTTATTTGTAGATTTGTACCATATCATGCAGGGCTGGCATAAGGGTGATTTGATAGAGGTGATACCCCTCCAACCCCTATAAAACCCCTGTAATCTGTGTCGGGTATGAACTCGATGTTGGGGTATAAGTGGGTTTTAACCACCATAGACGTCTGTAGTAAATAGAATCGGAGGGAACACAACACAAATAAGCTATTTCACCGATTTTGATCTAATTTGACCTTGCTGTGACCTTAAGATGACCTTTTCATGACCTTGGGGTAGGACATCTATGAAGCCCAACCCCCAAATAATGTCGCCATGTGTACTTGGGTTGGGCCTAATCGCTCTGAAGGCTTATCATATCACCATAACTTTGTGGACTTGGATTGAGATTCAATAGGAGTGATGGAAATGCTGATGATTGATCTAAATTTGATAGTCTGCTTTATTTCTGCTATGAGTAGACAGGGTACCATATATGGGTTGTCCGATGGGGTATTAACCCTTCAACCCATGTAGTCTTCTGGGATGTGTTTGATGTACCACACCTCTGTGTTAGGGTCTGTAGGCCTAAGAGGTTTTCAACCATCGTAGACATCCCAAGTGCATATAATTGGGTGAACAACAAAAAAATGCCTATTTTTAACCACTTTGAGCTGGTTTGACCTTGCTGTGACCTCTAGATAACCTGGTCATGACCTTACGAACACCCCTATGAAACCCAACCCCAAAGCATGTCGACATGTGTCGATCTCCTTGGGTTGGGCTCCATCAACTCTAATGGTAGGTCTATATTTGGAGATTGGTAGAAAAATGACAATCTGCCTAATATTTTGTCAATTTCTATCACATCAGACAGGGCTTACATAAGGGTGATTTAATGGGGTTAGTACCCTTCTAACCCCTAAAAAACCCCTGTAATGTCTTGAAATGTGTTCGGTATAACTCTGTGTTGGGTTCTAGGTAGGTTTGTACCACCATAGACATCTTAAGTGGACATAACTGGAGGAAAAGGAACAAAAATAAGTTATTTTCATCCATTTTCAGCTGACTTGACCTTGCTGTGACCTTGAGATGACCTTGTCATGACCTTGGGATAGCACTCATGTGAAGCCCGACCCCAGACCATGTCACTATGTGTACTGGGGTTGGGCTTCATCAGCTGTAATAGAAGTGCTGGCCATTGTTCCAAAATATGTTTTTTGTTTTTTTTTAAACAAAATCCCTTGCCAGTGACACAATGTATATTGGAATACTCATACCAGAGCGAGGGTTAACCGCCAGATTATTCAATTTGAATTTTCACCCAATTGAAGTTGCGTCAAATCTTGCTGATTGATGTCACATTTTATCTTTAACATTATTTGAAATATGGTACCCAATGTGTGAATGATAACCCGAATATATGCGGCACCGGCGGTTCAAGGGTTGAGAAGCTCAAATAAAATAACTGATTTTTTATGATTTCAGCCTGATTGTGTCGCTTTAACGGGTGCTGATTGTAGTCATTTTTATATTTTGAAACCAAATGGCGAAAGACAAATAAAGCTCAATACGTCCTAATTTCGACGAATTATAAAAATAAATACACATATTTTCTTTTCAAATTAATTTTAGTTGAATTATAGGATACAGAATTTTATTGATACAGTATGTCAACGACATCATCTTTGTAATTGAAGATTTTATGCTTGAACCTGATATAATGAGAAAGATATATTTCACGACTTCACAAGTGCTGATTTATCATTATTTTATTTGTGAACTTACTTGATTTCCAGCAGTAGATCGGACAACTGACTGACTGTAAAACCATAACTCTGAAAAACATAAAGGAAATACGGGATCAATCACGATATAAATATAACAGCAGCAAATCGGACAACTGACTGACTGTAAACCCATAACTCTGAACAACATAAAGGAAATACGGGATCAATCACGATATAAATATAACAGCAGCAAATCGGACAACTGACTGACTGTAAACCCATAACTCTGAACAACATAAAGGAAATACGGGATCAATCACGATATAAATATAACAGCAGCAAATCGGACAACTGACTGACTGTAAACCCTTAACTCTGAACAACATAAAGGAAATACGGGATCAATCACGATATAAATATAACAGCAGCAAATCGGACAACTGACTGACTGTAAACCCATAACTCTGAACAACATAAAAGAAATACGGGATCAATCACGATATAAATATAACAGCAGCAAATCGGACAACTGACTGACTGTAAACCCATAACTCTGAACAACATAAAAAATATGTGGAATCAATCATGATATAAATACAAAAGCAACAGATCAGACAACTCACTGACTAAACCCGTAACTCTGGAAAGCATAGAAACAAGTGCAAATCAGAGGGATTTGGTAGAGCTGCGACGATTTTCCTGATAAACAAATCAGTTTCAAAAATGGCCTGATATCCTCAAAAAGTTAATCAGTTCTGCAGATCATGCCCATAAATCCAATTGTAACGTTAGAAGTTCTTTAATCAAAAACTTTTTATATTAGCGTCCAGAAACCAACAATATTCTTATGTTTTTTTTTGCCACGAGAGGGCCGAAAATGGACCAATTTTAATGAAAAATTTTAATCAGGTCCGGCCCTAACCCCCATGAGTGTTAGTGCCAGGTTAGACATTGATTGGTCAAAAACTATTCACATTAGCGTCCGGACACCTTAATTTTGGCTGATTTTCTAATGTTTTTTAGCCACCAGAGGGCCGATAATGGGCCGATTTTCATGAAAACCTGATCAGGTCTGGCCCTAACCCCCATGATTGTTAGCGCCAGGTTAGAAATTAATTGGTCGAGAAGCTTTGACTATATTGCACGGAAACGAAGTGCAGCTAAAAATATGGAATCAGTCACAATATAAATAGAACATAGAACAGCAGCAGATCGGACAACTGATTGACTGCAAAGCCGTAACTATGAGAAACATTTAAAAAAAAAACGGAATCAGTCACGATATAAATAGAACAGTACAATAAATAGATTTATTTTCAGCCCATCATCTTGCTGGCTGTATGTTGGTCCAGTTTCAATCCCAGAAGAAAGGCCAACATTGGCTAAACACGTTTTCGAGCCCATAGTGAGCAAAAAATATGTTTCAAACCACAAAACAATGATAATAATTATTGTCAAGCCAGTATAGGGATTGTCTGTAGACGTCCCCGCACAGAAAAAATTAAAATATATCTAATGGCTGTAGACCCAAAACATAGGTATTCAAATGAAGCGGAAAGAGCTAACTAAGACATTCATGACGATTTCAAATTTAAAAAACCCTTTGGTTTCCATGGTTTATACAAACATATTTCAGCGAGGGTTAATTATTATCAATCCAGTGCTAAAGCAGGAAATTATGTAATCAACATCTTTAGCCCAATGAAAAGTGTGCACGAGCCCCACTTTACAGTATGTAAATATGAATTGTATTCGTCGAACTTAGGGCAACAAATTGTAAATGCTGTATCGTAACCCTTGTGCTGCCAGGGTCATATATTATATTTAATCTGATTTTTACCCGTAAAGTGTGGGAGAGGAGCATCAGGGTCATATATTATATTCAATCTCATTCTTACCCGTAAAGTGTGGGAGAGGAGCATCACCAGGTTTTTTATTTGAAGCATTAATGTCGGGTCCGTGCAAAAGCCCTGAAAAAAAACAGAGGTTATTATAAACAAAATTGATCAATATGTAATATTGTCACCACAATTATAACCTTTAAGAGAATTAATAACCAACTTTTTAACCAAAATAAGCCAGATAATGTACATTAGTGCTAGCAGTAGGTACAAAAACAAACCAAATCCAAAAAAAAGGATACGAATGGACTAATCAGCTACTGATGTTATATACTCAAAATATATCTTTAACCCTTTCAGTGCAGGGACCGTCTTTAGACACGTCTGTAGACGACGTATAAAGTCGGTCCCCGCACTGAAAGAATTATAATATTTATAATGGTCGTAGACCCATAACATAGGTATTCAAATGAACCAGAAAGAGCTAACTAAGACATTTATGATGGTTAAAAATTGGAAAAAACTCTTTAGTATCCATTGTTTAAACAAAAATACTTCAGGGTTTTAAGGGTTAATCTTACTATGTGAGTTCTTAACGTAGCGACGATCTTGGCCAGCGCCATGTCCCACAGCTCATCAATGTATGTCTGATTCACAAGGCCCGATGTCGTGTGAAGTATGTGATCCTCAACAACAAAAAACCTGAAACATTTCAAAGTATTTACAAGTACAGTAGAATATGCTATTAGATGCCACCCTTGCGACACAGGAAAAGTGGCCTTTTAAAGCAGGTGGCTGCACATACAGTATGCACCATGTGCAACCTTGCAAAAAGAAAATGGAAAAAAAGGAAGAAAAGTGAGAAAAAAAAAATTTCCAAAGAAGATATTTATTTTCTTTTCAAATTATATTCTTGGGAAGAAAATTTTATTCCAAAGAAAATATTTTCCCTCTTTTCCCACTTTTCTTCATTTTTTTCTATTTTCTTTTTGCCATGTTGCAAATGACGCCCACTATAGGAGGTTCATTTGTATGGCAATTTTGGGGAATGACTAAGTGGCCTCCCATAAAAGGTTGGCTGCTCACAGCAGGTTCTACTGTACCAGAATATTTAACTGAAACAAAAAAATATTCTCCCCAGGAATGTTACTGTTCCAGTATTGTCAAAGCGATTGACCCAGATCCTGGGTGTGTGATTGGGCGAGATAATCATCTCGACCAATGACACGCCTAGGATCTGGGTCAACAGCATTAAATTAAGCATAATGGCCATGTATTGTAGATAGACCCAGATATATCTACTTCTGTGCAAGGCTTTACAAACCCCATCTACAACATAGAAAATGGCCAAGGGCTACTGTCTGTGACACTGTACCAAGTCCGACAGGCAAGGATCAAAAGCTAAATCAATATTTTTTTAAAAGAATTATTTATATGGTCCTAACGTCATCTGATAAGGTACAAAGACAATTGTCAAATTGTTGGGCCAAAAACAAAAAAATATTGAGCGACTCATTTTTCAGACAACTTTGTATTTTTGGCGTGCAACGACAGGCGAACATGAGCCGAATTCTGGGCTACTGCCCCAATGATAGTTTTTGTAAAGTCCTGTTGTGTGGTGGTATATGAATGAATGAATGAAATCTTATATAGCGCATGTATCCAACCGGAGGCTGTTCAGAGCGCTGAACATCGAGAGTAACTTAACAAGGCCTGTTATCATTCAAATTCTAGCTCAGTCTCCTGGGAGATATACAGCTGAGCTGCCATTGAGGCGCATCAAGCTATTTTCATTTCAAGCAAATTCGCCTTGTAGGTTAAGCTCAGTCAGTCCAAGCTCAAACTCAAATAGCAAGTGAATCACAGGTGATTCTCTCAAGTAATGAAGAGCCCCTCCAGGAAAAAATAGTTATCTGAAATAATTAACCCTCAAGTCATTTTTAACCTTTTAACCGCCAAATTATTCAATCAGAATTTTCACCCACTTGAAGCTGTGTCTCTCTGACGCGATCCACAACTTCAAGTGAGTGAACATTATTCAGATTTGACAAAACGGAGGTCAACTGTTTTCAAATATTGCTGATTGATGTCACATTTTATCTTTAACATGTTTAAAAGGAGGTACTTAATGTGCTAATAAAAAAATGAGAACCTGAATATATGCGGCACCGGCGGTTAAAGGGTTAATGCACTATATTGGCCAATTAAATAAGGGATATTGGGAAAGGAAAGTGTGTTTAACCCTTCACGATGTATTAAAGCATCATATTACATCCCTGTGAACAGATTTAATTTTCCCACAACTAACGGTTTTAGAGTGAAAAGTCCCATGAAACTGGTTTACCAATACATGACGATTTTCTTTAATTTTTCACCCACTTCAAGTCATCTCCATCCACTACAACTCGAGAATTGCGGCAGCAATTCGCGGCTTGTAGTGGATGGAGATGACAATGTAAACTCAGGCTTGAAAGGGTTAAACATCGACATTTTCAAGTGATTTGGTCTCAAATTAGAGTAATTTTCACCCACTTAGAAGTTGTGGGTTTTGGTAGCGAGACACAACTACATATGGGTGAAAATTGTAAACACTTTTAAGATTTTATTTGAGGTTATAACATGTATGCAAATTGGTATGCTGTTCAATATATACATTTTTCGAATTTGCCACTGAGGAGTTCATGGTCACTCACCCAACAATATCATGGAAGTAGGTCTTGTAGCCCTCCAACGTCTCATGCTATGAAACAAAAATTACACCATAAATGAGATAAATTGTGATCACAATGAATATTTTACAAATTATATATATTTAATTTTTTATTTCAGTTTTATTTAATTACCAACAAAGCGTCAATTGTAATTATTGAATTATAAGCAAAATGACGGTTGAGAATATTTATATATTACCCCGATTATCAATTTATCAGTAACTGACACTGGCATCGTATAGGTTCTGAGTAAAACAATCAGGTGGAAGGATATGACTAAATAAATAGTTTTGCAAATAGCTACACACAATACCTACAAATTTAATAGACTAGAGATTATTTAGTTGTGTTTTGTAGCCAAATGAGAAAAAGCTCTGTCAGTTATATGATCAAATAAAATGTGATATATACTTGTTACTTCAAATCCCTGATTTATTATATATATGTATGAGCAGATGACATGGTAATACATGTATAGCGGAAGTAAGCATTACATTGGATGTCATGCAGAACATCACATTACATTGCATAAATAATTATTTCATGCATTACAGATTATAACTTCTATTCTCTACATTTATTAGCAAGTATAATAATAGAAGGGAATGTACTCCACTATCCGTCTAAAAATGAGGTAAATGATAAAATGCATGTGCCACTTTTTCATACCACTGAAAATCGCTAAAACAATATTACAATCTCATAGAATACATATTATACTATAGATGCATAATGTAAGTATTTAGATTCTGTTTTAAAAATAGAAAATTGAACAGATCAGTTTAGTTATTAGCTAACACTTCAGTTAGGTATTTCTTTTTTTATTGCATTGAGGTGTCCTTTTCTGCCGCAATTCTGACAGCAAAGATAATGAAAATGAGTCAATGTTGGCCCACTGGCTGCGCCATCGACCAAACAATAAACGAACATTAGCTAAATGAAATTTCAAACAAATTCCCAACACCAGAGTCTAATATATCTAATGAGTTTAGCATTTTTCCAAAATAATTAAAATATTGGAAATGGGTTTTTTAAATAAAAAAGTTGAAAATGGTTATAGTCTTCAACCCTTTGACCGCCGGTGCCGAATATATTCGGTTTCTCCTTTTTTATAACCACATTATGTACCACATTTTAAACATGTTAAAGATAAAATGTGACATTAAATCAGCAGGATTTGAAAATAGTTTTGTCAAATCTGAATAATTTTCTGTCACTTGAAGTTGTGTATCGCGTCAGCGAGACACAACTTCAAGTGGGTGAAAATTCAAATTGAATAATTTGGCGGTTGAAAGGTTAAGGATAAACAATAAACCATCTCATTGAACATTACAATTGACGACTCTTTAAGCGCTGAATAAATTTTACATAAACCATGGAGACCAAAGGTTTATTTCAATTTGAAATCATTATAAATGTCTTAGTCAGCTCTTTACGCTTCATTTGAATACCTATGTTATGTGGTTACGGCCATTAGAAATGTTTTATTTCTTTCAGTGCAGGGACCGTCTTTATATGTCAGAATCTGACGTCTACAGACGTCAGTTTTTGACGTATAAAGACGGTCCCTGCACTGCAAGGGTCAATCCTCTGCTGAAAAATTCTTTGTGTATATTTTTCTTCATTTGAAGCTGGAATTACTGATTTCAAACAATTTTATCATTTTCAGTTGTATTTAATTTCGACTGAAACATGATATTGAGGGTTAACATATAAACTCACTGGAAAGGGGTCAAGGCCACGTGATTCTGTGAGGCGCCTGGAGCGATCCTGTGAACATGCACGGATCACAGGATGGAGCACGGAGCCAAGAACGGAGCATGGAGTGATGAACGGAACACGGGGTGACACAAGCAATCCAGACGAACATTGATATGTGCAGGAAGTAACCATGGCAACAGATGTCAACAGCAACAGATAAACAGTACAAAAACAACAACGTAAACAAATAAAAACATAAAAGTGACAATTACGCATATCTAATTTATCTCTAGGGAAGTTACATATAACTCAGTAAACATGAGACATTGAGCCGATGCTGGGCTGATGTTGGGCAGACACATAGACTGTCGGCTAACATCAGCCCAGCATAAATGACTCATGCTTGCTGAGAACCCAGCAAACACGACACGTTGAAACAATGATGTTTTAATGTTGGCCCTATGTCTGCGACGCTGGCCCAACATTAAAACATCATTGTTTCAACGTGTCGTGTTTGCTGGGAAACAAGCTGAACAGGCTGTTCTAAATATAAAGCATCAAAATAATGTTGGCCCAATGCTGGGCTAATGTCTCAGCCATTGGCCCACCATTGGCTGTCAGTTGTCTTCCAGCACTTATTTCAGCCTCCTGTGAATCAAATGGTCTTATCTGCTCCTTTAACAAGTACAAGATATGACCCTTCGCTTCCACACAAAATAAAGCATCTTTCAAAGTCTTTCAAATTCATTTTCACTGCAGTTTGAGATGTATACAAGTCACTCAAATCTGAGTTTCAGAAGCGCAATTCAAATTTAAAAAAAATCTCTTTAATTGATCAGGGACTGCGTGATACAACAGCTACAGATACTGGTGCCGTTAAATATAGAAATCTGCAGTAGAGTAGAGCCTGCAATGAGCAGCCACAATTGGGACACAAGAAATGTTGGTTGTGCTGTATACATAAACATATAATAACATGAATAAGCCAGATGCAGGTTACATATAACTTAGGTACTAACTCACAACGAGTATACATGATTCAATATTAGACTAAATACACATGCTGTGAATAACAAGGTCATTTGAAAGCCATAGTTGCTCATGGTAAGTATCTAATGATGCAAATAATAACCTACGTTTTTAACAAAAACAATTTTTAACTCTTTAAGTGCTTCATTACTACTTAACATTTTCCTTTCATTTGAAGTTGGCATTGCTCACGCAATTGCCAACTTCAAATGAAAGGAAAATACCTCCTCACTTAAAAATTAAACCTGCTAAATTTCACAATGGGGGCTTTACTTAAGATTTATACATGCATATTTGTTCAATTTCTGTCAAATTTTAGTTGTGGAAAAACAGTATGAATGCGCTTAAAAGCGTCGCCCGCACTCAAAGGGTTAAAGTACAAGTTGTGGGTGCCGTTAGAGAAAATGATGTAATTTTTGTGTTCTAAGAGTAAATGTGAGTGGATGATTCAAGTGAAAATGGTAATTTCCATCCACACACAGCTGTCGTACGCATCACAGCAGTGACGTCATCGTGTATATTTTTGTGGATGATGATTCAAGTGAAATTGCATATCATCAAGAAAAGAATTATTAGCGAGTGCATATCCCTTGTTCTGCAGGTTTGTGATAAAAAAAATTCATTCATTTGAAACTGCAATTTTCAGTTGCAAATGCTGGAAAAAAATTATTTATGTAAATTTAAAGATATCTTAACCCTTCAAGCCCTCACGTGGTTTTTAAGCATCATTTTACATCCCTGAAAGCAGACTTAATTTTCCTACAACTAGGGGTTTTGAAATTTCCATAAAACTGGTTTACCAATTTTCTTTATTTTTTTCACTCACTTCAAATCATCTTCCTCCACTACATATCGAGAATTGCGACAGCAATTCACGGCTTGTAGTGGATGAAGGTGACAATGGTAAATTCAGGCTTGAAAATTATTTGATTAAATTTAATTACTATATTAGTGGCATTTCTTAGGTTTGAAAGCAAGTATATATACTCATACATATATATGTCTTAGCAGAATAATAATATATATATAAGTCTTAGCAGAACAAGGGTTAATGTCCCAATGCAGGGTGTTAGTGAGTGAAGGGTGCGATCAGTAGACATCTAGGTTATAATGATAAGGAGGTAATAATGAACCTGTGTTCTCTGCTCGGGCTTGGCCTAAGGTATCAGTCAAACACATAACATAAACCCTTAAAGCGCTGAATTAGTTCGTCAAAAACATCGAAATCAAAAGGTGTTTTTTTCAATTTAAAATCATCATAAATAACTTAGTTAGCTCTTTCTGATTCTTTTGAATACCTATGTTATGGGTCTACGGCCATTAGAAATATGTTTTACTCTTTCAGTGCGGGGATCGACTTTAGACGTCAGGACTAACTTCTATCCCCGCGCTGTAAGGGTTAACAGACTGGAAATCAGAGGTGAGGATTACAAGAGATACACCCAACAAACACGAGTACCAGAACCACTGGGGAATTAATGTTGGGCCAGCGTCGCAGACGGTGGCCCAACATTATTTCCCCAGTGGTTCAAAGTTTTATATTTGCTGATCAGTATGTTGAACCATTGTTGTTTTAATGTTGGATCAGCGTTGCAGACATTGGTTCAGCATCTACTGTTTAAATAATAAGTGAATAATCAATAAGGATATACTTGATGGTTATCATGTTCGACTAGCAAAAAAAATTACTCAGTAAAAATCACAGATTGATTAATTATATATTTATTCATTTTATTAGGTTGGCTAATCACATTATATTTTGTTATTTAGATTTTCACAAAGCCTTCTTATAAGAAAAATGTGCTGTTTTTGGAAGAGTACTACTATAGGAATCAAGTTTGGATATTGAAATGTGTTGGATTCTCATGTTATTGGACGTAGCCCTGGGCGTCAGGAGCCACGAAGACTACAGAAGGAAATGATGCTAGTGTCAGGGGGAGACTGGAACAGCCAGATATGACGTCACTGACATGTGTGAGCTAACACATGTCGGGGGCTGACATGTGTTGTAGAATATAGTATGACTTCTAAAGAGACACCCATGTTATAATATTGATTAATGTTAGAGGTGAAAAAGTATTTTTGAAAAATGCATTTGACCCCAAACCTGGTGATGAGTAGGTTAAAAATTAAATAATTTAAAATGTTATTGAGGAGCCGTGCAAAACAATTTATATTTTGACAATTCAAGAATGCAGGTTTTTAAATCTGCAAAATGTTATTAAGGAGCTGTGCAAAAAAATTACATTTTGACAATTCAAAAACGCAGGTTTCTGAATCTGCCCCCTCCCCCCAAGAAACATAATTTTCTTTTACAAATTATAATTTGTTTGTGATTTTCAATATGTATTATCAGATAGCTATTAGTCATCAATTTAGAAAAGCATAAATTTGCTTCTATCCTTAGCATATGAATGTCTACATGTAGATTATTATGCACGGCCCATCAGGGGGCTACATCTTAGAAAACATGTGATGTCGACATTATTAGGGATCAATACCGGGACATTTGGTTGAAGTTTAGCCTAGTAGCAGACTTACATAACCCACACTTAACCTGGTACAAGACTTATAACCCACACTTATAACAAACATCTAACTCACAGAAAATATCAAATATTCCACCAGAAATGCTGGTATCACCATACAGCACATGAGATTTTGCGGAAACCACAAGTAAATATAGATGCCCGAGCAAACACAAGATGATGAACCAATGTTTGCTCAACCCTTAAAGCGCTGAATCGCAACCAAAGGTTTTTTTTCAATTAGAAATCATCATAAATGTCTTTGTGAAGTCTTTCTGAGTCATTTGAATAACCATGGTATGTGTCTACGGCCATTATAAATATTTGTACTCTTACAGTGCGGCGATCGACTTTAGTCGTCAAAATCTGACGTCTACAGACGTCAGATTCTGACGACTAAAGTCTATCCCCGCGCTGTAAGGGTTAACCTTCTAACCGCCGGTCCAGAGTATGTTCGGGTGACATCAATAAACAAAATTTCAAAATCTCTAACCTGCATATTGTTAAATCTGAATAATTTTCACTCACCTGAAGTTATGGATCACGTGTCGTCGGTGAGACACAACTTCAAGTGGGTTAAAATTCTAATTAAATAACTTCGCATTTAAAGGGTTAATGTTAGTCCAACATTAACCCTTACAGTGCTAGACCTCCGTTAACATTAACCATTACAACGCCGAAATATTTTTGTATAAACCATTGAAAACAAAGGGTTTTTTAAATTAAAAATCTTCACAAATGACTTAGTCAGCTTTTGCCGCTTTATTTGAATACCCATGTTATGGGTCTCCAGCCATTATAAATATTTTAACGCTTTCAGTACGGGGACCGATTTTATACGTCACAATCTGACATTTACAGACATCAGATTCTGATGTATAAGGTCGGTCCCCGCACTGAAAGGGTAAAACCATCGACATCTGGTTCACATCTTGTGTTTTCCTGCAACACCTCGCATAGCGGGTTTACTATTGTTTGTACTGTGCGTCTATTTTCCATATATTCTTTGCAATAAACCTTAGTCCTTACCATCGCCGATGGAGGCTGTAGAGCTAAACGAGCCTGTTTCCTTCTCTGCTTTCTGTAGTATGACTCAAATGTTTCCTTAGCAGCCTAAAAAAATCATTTAAGATACAAAATCAGATAGATTTATTGGTGATAAAAAAGTGGTGCAGGGAGCTGATTTTTATGTTCAAAGCCAATTCAAAATCCCTTCATTTCACGAAAACTAATATAATATAATATGGTTGCCGACCTGAACATTTTTTAAATGCAGTGGGAAGACAGACAGACAGACAGATATTTTATTGACAGAAATAAAAGTCATTACAGACTTATTTGTCATAGTAATAAGAGAAGAGTTAATTCATTTATGATTGCTCAAAGTCACTAACCTTTCTCTACTAATCTCATTTGAGGTTTACCAATATTTAATCACCCAGAAATTTAATAATATTTTTCATTGGCATTTCATGCCAAATCTTACTATATACCTAAGTGTAGTACTTCAAAATCAAGCTCAAATTCAACGTGCCTGATGAGGAGAGACTTACCAGAACAGAGTAAATATGAAGACATCTATGAACGGGAGAGAAATCTATGAGATCCTGCGCGCTCAGACCCTGTAAAATAACGTAGAATATGAAATTATGCAAATATCTGAAAAAAATAACATCGCCGACATCAAATCACGTGAACTGTGTACTGAGCACACGCTGAAAATAAAGTAGACTATGACGTACAATACCTACAGAGATCACTCAAAAACCAAATAATACAATGGTTCTTGCATCTATCCTAAAACAAGAACCCTGCGGTTCTGAACATTATTGAGAGCTTTATTATGTAGCCAGATAATGAGTGATCAAGTTAGCATGGTTATCATCTACCTAGATCTATTTCATCAATTTCACTAAAATCGACTTGAAATATTTCTGGAACGGCAGACTGAACTAGATACCCTACACACCGGAAACATGTACAACTCTTTAACATGAGATATGAATGTTTCCAAACAACTATTTCCCTGAAAATTAAATGACTTGCTTGACTTTCTTATTCGGCTAAAATGATCAAAATCGTTTTAAAGACCACCACACTTGGGACAATCAAAGAACGTAATTGTGTATAATTATCAGCAGCACTAATCAACTAATGCTGGTTTAATGCAGGAACACCGTCTGCGACACCGGTCTAATAAGGATCGTATCACTAAGGCGTTAGGCCAAAAAAAATATAAGTTTGTTTCCGATTTGTTGTCATTTTAACCAGTGGGTAGGTAGGGAATTTATTTTATTTTTTATTTTATTTTTTGTCACTTCAACCAATCGGTAGGTAAGAATTATTTTTTATTTTGTTTGGTGCCAAATTCACTTCCATGCATGTCTTATCTGTACATTACATAATGATTTTTTGTTTTTTGGACGCTTTTTGACTTCCCCCCTCTTCTTTTCGTAACGTTTTTCGAGTTACTTTGACTACAGCCAGTAAGTTATCCCTTAACTTATGGATTTCCTGGAAAAAAAAAAAAAAAAAAAAAAAAAATTTTTTTTTTTTTTTAGGAAATGCATAAAATAAATTTGGGTCGCACTTGTTTTGATAGGGTCGGTCGGAAATCGGAAACAAACAATATTTTTTTTTAGGCGTTATGATTAGCTGAGCACAGGTTATATAGGCTCACCCACATGAGCAGCGCGGTCTTAGTTTTGAGTTTAGATATTTTGAATCAGTGACGTGAAATAACACACCTGCTTTAACAAGCATATCTAGGCCTGCAGTATATGTATATGCTTTAAAATTTGTTTGGACAATATCACGAGTGCTCTATCAGTGTTGGCGGTAGGATGAAATATGTTAAAATATTGGTGATCATAGATAAGCCTTGATACAATTGCATATTTCCAGCGAAAGATATCACTTGAACCAGTTCATAAATTAGTTTTCATTTAGGTACTAATTAAAAACTTAATGAAAAACTTTCAAGAACTGATGACTTTTGCAAATTAATAGTAGGCTACGTACAAGATTTTTATTAGTCAACTGTAATCATGGTAATCAAAATGCATAAAAGCACGGTTGTAATTCTGTTTATTATACTTATTGGGATAGATCACACCATATATCGTACAGTGCAGCCATAGGCCTACACTGAATATTGCGGATATTTCGGGATTAGAACGCACAAATTATAACCACATGTGATAATACTACATATTAACTGTCATCAGAAACTATTGAGGTTCAGGGTTATGCACCCATGTTTTCTTTAGTAAACGAATAGGATACTATATATAGAGGTTTCTTTATACGAACTGGCTCTCTTGCCGGCCATGCATAATCCAGTTAGTTGGCCGGCCGCCCGCCGTGAATTATCCAGCCGCCGGATAAGTGAATACAAGATATAAGTGAAATAAATAAAGACAAAGCAATCCAGAACTCAACACAGCAATAATTGAGACGTGACTGAGTTTAGATAGTTATTGCTATTCACAAAAGTGTGGCAATCAACAGGTCCCGTCTGAGGTGCGACTCCTGTCAGCACTTCTGAGTAGTGCTTGTCATTTGTAAGCGTAATTGCAATAATTTATTGACATGACTACGGCTGTCAGCACTTCTGAATTTCGGAGTTGTGATCTTAAAAATATCTGCTACAGGTGTAGCGACCCCTGTCAGCACATCTGAGTTGTGATCGCCATTTGCAGTTTCTCAGACAAGATACTGTCACCTAATATTTTTATTATTAAATAATTTTAAAATCTGGAAAGTCTTTACACATAATAATTTTCAAACTCAGAATAATTATATTACAAATTAAATTGTGTTACTAAAATTTTGCTGACTTTTTAAATATATACGTGGCATAGTCGCGGTATGAATATAATGTCATGCAAATTACACTGAGTTGAGAGTTTACTGAAGGATGATTTAACATCATGAGAAGAGCGTTTGTGAGCCCTACAATGATAAAAACTAGAAGGAAAATTTGACGCACATGTGTCAATTGTATGCCTCCGCCATCTCCTCTCTCCCTGTGGAAAGCTGAAAATCTAATAAGGTCATCTCTATACTCATGAGTAACTTCACATAAAAAATTGGAGAGGTGCAATAATTATTTTCCAAGTTATCGCGTTAACAAAACATTTTTTTGGATCTTTGCCCTTGACCTTTGACCTTGACCTTTGGTAAAAAACTTTTGCCGGAGGGGTTAAATGTATGTATGTTAAATGTTGGACCATGTTGGCGTAGTACAAAAAGGTGGCGCGTACGGCAGGCGTTCATGACCGGACGGACGGACAGCCGGACATCCGAACGGTCGGACAACCCGAGAACATAATGCCTTCGCTCGCTTTGCGGCAGAGGCATAAAAATGCTGAAAACTGCTAATGAGAACGCTGTATTAGTGCACTTATAACAAATATTTTTCTCATTTCTTCTTATACGCCTATGTATATACTAAAATACATGTAAAATGGCATACTCCACTGATGTCAGGATGAGTAGAGAAGTCCCATTTACTTGTTGCTAACATGGTTTCTACAAGTTTGACAATAGTATTATTAACTTGTGAAATCACAAGGACAGGGTGACATGAGAATCAATCCTAATCCGGCTGACACCTCTTAATTCACACCTCAAGGCAAGCGAGAAAACTCTTAGACTTGCTATAATGTTAACATATAGTAGCGTTCTATACATACACAATAAGGCCTACTTGATTTTCTATTTTATCATTCTAACTTTTTATCTTTCAATTTGGCCTCTCGCATGTGGAACGTCAATCTAGTTCTATTATAATGTTGACTTAATGTTGGCCCGCCGTAGGCGACGCTGACCTTTCATTACCGTGTCGGGTTTGCATGGTTTGACGGATTGAGCGATGTTGCTGTAATGTTGGAAGAGTGTCCTAGACGGAGGACCAACATTACAACATTTTGTTTGAGTGATTACTCAAAAATAAAGGTGTTGGTAGGTAGGCTATATAAACCCCCGTTCATGGCTGAATGGCGATATCTGCATCACTCAGAATAAACAATAACATACCATATGACAAAATACAGTCATTGTTTTGTGCTTGCTGGTAAATTAATCATCATATTGTCAATTTTCGGCAAAGAGGAATATATAATATATCAGTATGGGATAGTTTTAGCCTGGTGTAGTGTAGCCTATTACATAATCCCAGGTACAGGAGATGTGGCGACAGAAGGCATGGTGTGTATACCTCTAAGGCTCCCCCCAACAACAACAGGCTGTAGTGCGCTATCTGCTGCGCAAAGGCAGTATCTGCTTGATTGTAAAGTGAGCAGATACTGCCTTTTGGCTTTCCACGGCAGTTGCCGGTCAAACCTGAGCTCAAGTGTACATCCAGGCAAAGCGTTATCACGTGGTCGCTGGCAGCCAATGAGCAGATGTTATCAGAAATGGGGTCACTTCAGAGACGCTGGCCCAGCATTGAAACAACACTGGAACAATGTCACCTGTTTACTGGTCTATCGTATGTGTTGAATGATCTGACCCAGATATTCTGCGTGTAATTGGTCAGGGGAGACTGCCTCGTCCAATGGTGTGCCCAAGATTTAGAGCAGCATCATTACGAATTGTTTTACCACATTAGTGGCTATGGCGTTAGATGCTATTAAGACAAGGGTTAGATCTTCAAAGGCAAGATATATCATTGCAAAATATTGCATCTATATCATAATATATTTACTTTGGAAAGGAGAACATCTGCTAGCTTCCCCCAGTTTCAGACTCTCATTGTAGCAATTTCTTAAGATTATATTGGACTAGTTAGATCTAGTTAGATCCCAGGCATTGTTCTCAGTAAAATCTGTAGGCATCTTCGGGGTAGAAACTGAAAGCCCAACACACAGCTCCAAAACTGGAGACGCTAACTGTCATAAAATTGACGACGGAAATCCTAATAACTCTGCAAATACAGATATTAATGCTTATTCAGAAACAGCGTTTGGTGGGCCTACTATAGGCTATGTAATGACAGAAAATTGGATCTCTGGGTGTTGTCGTTTTTGAGAAGATGTGAGTGATAGTCATTTGGGACACACGGAAAATGGACACAAAAAAACAGTGCCCAGAATCCGTTTTGCGAACCATATTAAAACATTATTGGAACGAGTTCCAATAATATAAAAATCGTAAAAAAAAAATGTCTAGTTTAAAAGATCATTTGACATGTAGTAAATTGATAATTATAACACCCCTCCATGAACCCATTAACTGCACTCATGTTTAATCTCCGAATTCCATTATATGCAAAATGATCTAGCTTGTAAAATACTCACTGAAAGGGAAGGTGATCCCGTGGGCCCTCCCCTGGGAACTTTTGAAACCACAAATGCTCTGTGACTGGTATTATACATGGCGTTGCATTATAGACATTATAGATAGATCTACGGTGCCAAATTGGCAGAATCCTACTTAATCTGACAAATATTTTGAAATCTGACAAAAACTGACCCATTACAAAGCTGGTTAGTCTTACCTCTTCCACGTCATCGTCGGGCATCATAAGATCAGAGTCATCTTCACCATCATCATCTTCTTCCACCTCCCCTGTGAATGGGTTTGGAGGCTTGGGCGCTTTCCTCTTCTTCGTTTTCCTTAAAGCTAGTGAAGAATCCATGTTGTTCTGTTCAGCCGCCTGTCAAACCAACATAAAAAATACAATAAAAAACAACAGAAGTTTTTGACTGAAAAAACTGTTTTTTTGGTGACTTCCCTTCAGGCTTCTCATTCTATGGAAATGTTTTCAAAAAAAATTTTGTTGATGATCGAAATACATTATTCTGATTGAGAAGTTGGAAGTTCAGATGTGAAAACCTCAGTCCTGATTACCATTAGATGGTTTGATATGCAGTTATACAGATTACTCCTTACAAATTAAAACCCACTTTCAGTCAGGTTTTGGAATCGGTTCATTCCCATATCACTTGGTTGTTACTCAAACTAAAATATAGAATTTGTATCTTAAATCAATCTTTGATATCATCAAAATCATCAAACAAATTAAATTCAAAATCTTTGTTGCTTTGCTCCCCCTGGTTTTATCTCCACTTATTAATTTATTTTGAGACTAGACTTGATCCCATTGGCTTTCTCTTCCACTTCACCATAGATCAGCAAGACCATCATAAACGAGGTGATATCATAAAACAATGTATGGCTTAAAAAGTAGACAAAATCAACAATGGAATTTTTTTTAACAGGCAATAAATATTTACAATTTGCTATGCCATTATATTATACATTATATAAATATTATTATGCCATTATATTATAGTTCTCTTATTCATGCTATCGCCACTTTGTGAATGTTCATTTAATGTTAACAAAACAACAAGAGAACATCATATTGCAACTTCCACCGATAGTCTGTTTATTATAATTATAATATAATATGTCTCACCTTTCCCAATACACTGTGAATATTTTCATTATATGACACGCGTAGATCGTTGTCCAAGGTCCTCGAGTTTGATACACAATTGCCAATTGAAGTACTTCCCAGGGGCCACTGTCTGTAATTTTGTACTTGCCCCCACCCAAAATTGGTTGCCCCGTGCAATCGTTAGAGTCAAGCCCTGCTTATATACTAATTTTACTTCTTTGATGCGCTGTGAAAGCTTAAACTATAATTATAATGCTTACATGTCTAATCTCCACTTACCCGATGCTCTGTGAATATATAGATTATAATTATAAAACAATAAACTGTCATGTATTGTGACATAAGTCTCGTGATACATTGATTCATCACTGAAAAGTAACGATCCCACTCAAAAATTTATGACTAGCGATTTTCATCTTCCACACCTGATTTATACTTTATCCTTATCACTCATGTATGATTATTTCAATAATCAATTTTAAATTTGATTAGCAAATGGCCAAAACTGCATTGTTTTTCGCGAAGGGAAACTGAAAAAAATAATCCCCGCCACTACAGAAGAAATCAACAGAGTGAATACCCGGTCAGAGTATGATACACTGACCCATTGTTGGTTCAATGCTGGGCCATCGTCTGCAACTCTGGCCCAGCATTAAACCAGCATTGGGATAATTATACTAACATGTCTCATCGCGACTTCCCCGATGCGCTGTGAATGTTTACGGATGTTTTCCAGGAAGTCCTTCAGGTCGGCCATAGAGGCATCCATGATGGCCTGCCGCAGTCTGGGAGTCGTCGCACACATCGCTTGGGCGAATCTATAGTTACTGACCCGAGGGAGATAGGCGTGTTCAAGCTGCTCTAATGTCTTCAGAGCTGGATAATATCTACATAGAAATAGACAAAGAAATCAATAACAGAATTGGCGCAGGCTTTATTCAGTCTATTTGCATATGCTCACACTATTTTTAACTCTCCCAGTGCAGGGACTGGCATTAGATATCTAATGTTGGTTCCCGCATTGAAAGAATTACAAATTAATACTAAAAGTGACTGTAGACCCGTAACATATGTACTCAAATGAAATGTAAAGAGCTATTTAGGACGTTTATGATGATTTCAATTTGAAAACAACTTAATGGTCTTCGTGGTTCATAGAAAAATATTTCAGCATTGTAAGGGTTGAAACCGAGACACAACCTGCTAAGCCTTGCTAGACTCGTAAATATATATGGTTTTGAAGCCAAAAATGTCCCTTAAATTAAGCAAATAGTTTGTGGAATCAAATCAACCTATTTTAGACATGTTTATTTGTCATCAATAGAATTATTTTTCATCTTTTTAAATCGGAAATTAACCCCTACAACGCCAAAATATTTTTGCATAAACTGAGGAGAACAAGGGTTTTTTTCTAATTTGAAATCATCATAAATGTCTTAGTTAGTTCTTTCCGCTTTATTTGAATACCTATGTCATATGTCTATGGCTATTAGAAATATTTTACTCGGTCAGTATGAGGACCGTTTTTATACGTCAGAATCTGACGTATAAAGACGTCCCCGCACTGGAAGGGTCAATGAAAAATAGAAACAAACAATTCAGCACAATTCAGATACATCACCCATAATCAATCAGTTATGTGGCAGGGACAATACTTTTGGGAGCACATATTTAAAAATCTCACCTTTTGGTTTTCATTTGTTCTCTCAGCTTCCCATATGTCTCTAATACTGCAATCAGAGAGGAAACAAATTATAATGTCTGGATGGTATTAAGTTGGATTTGAATTATTTAAAAAAATCTACAATGAATCTCATATTATATTGACCATGCTTACATATCCATTCAAACATTTTTATTAAACCCTTTTTTGTGCTAAGTTATTTCAACCCTTTAAACCCTCACGATGCATCAAAGCATCATTTTACATCCCTGAAAACACACTTAATTTTCCTACTGAAAACACACTTAATTTTCCTACAACTGGGGGTTTTAGAATGAAAAATTCCTTGAAACTGGTGTAACAATACATCGTAAATTTCCTTGATTTTTCAGCCACTTAAAGTCATTTTCAGCCGCTGCAAGTCGAGAATTGTGCAGCAATTCGCGGCTTGTAGTGGATGAAGATGACAATGGTAAACTCAGGCTTAAAAGGGTTAAATAAAATATTTTGATTAAAATTTTCACTCACATAAAGCTGTGTCTTCAAGTGGGTGAAAATTAGTCACATATATATTTGTTTCATTTGAGACAAAACATTAGAAAATGTTGGTGTTTAAACACACATTTAATTCCCAACAAAAGTGATTTATTCTGCTAATAAAAGCCTTAAAAAAGAACTATATACCCCCCGTCAGATTAACTTGTATCGCATGTTTTTCGCCGATTTCTCAGTCAATTCTCAACCGATTTTCATGAAATTTTGTATGGACTATTTGCGAGTCACTCGGCGACTACCGTGAAATTTTCATCGGAAAATATTGTATAGCTAAAAATTTAGCCCATTTGGCATGTAATGCAATTCAGGGCTAAAAACAAACTTTAATTTAACCAGTTTATGGGTTTATAGAGGGACTTCGTAATTTCAAATTTACTACATGTCAAATGGTCTAAATTTTGAACTACATGATATTTTTCTATGAAAATTTCATGGTAGTCGCCGCGTGAGTCTAAAATAGTCCTTGCAAAATATCATTAAAATCGGTTGAGAATTGAGTGAGAAATCGGCGAAAAACGTTTGATACAAGTTTATCTGACGGCGGGTATAGTCTTTCTTAGCAGTGAAAGGGTTAAGCAAGGTCTTAGTGTGGTATAAACTCTACACTACAAATACAGACCCACCTGGCAGACAATTTGAGAGTGTTTCCATGGCGGCCTCTATGTTATGTTGTATTTTTCTGTATTTGATCATTTGTTCCGCTCGTCCCATCAGCTTCTGACCAGAATGCTGCAGCTGAGCGTCAATGTCTTGAATCTCATCCTGAAATAAAAAAAGGAAGGTAAAAAAATAACAGAGGAGAAAACTGCTCCTCTGGGTGGAAGCCGCGTTTCGAAATCCTTTTGCAGGTCTCCTTTGCATTAGTCAGAACACATTAGTCAGAACAAGTCTAAAGATGATACCTGCACTGGAAAAACTAAAAAATTTATATTGTGCGTAGACACATAATATAAGTATTCAAATGAAACGGGAAAAGACATTCATGATGATTTCAAATGCAAAAAAATTCTTTGGTCTCCAAAGTTAATAAAAAGAATATTTTAGCGTTAAAGGTGTTAAGCCTTTTATTTAATTTAAATTGCTCCTCTGGATATGTTAGTTTTTGTGAAAAGAATGCTAAGCTTGTAATTATTATACTTATTACTTTTTCACAACAAAAAGATTGGGCTAGCAGGTGGTAATGACAAAGTGCAACCTCAGGGGATGTGTTTGTTCTCACACTAAATTAACATCATGTTATAAAAGAATATACTACCTTGAGTTTCTCGACATCTTGCCGGACTTGTAGCAGACCTCTAACGGAGTCGATAAAGCCCTGGTAATGGTAATTACACATCCGCTCAATCTCCTTGTCGTGTCCTTTGATGCGATCATCGAGCTGGTTCATAAACGGACGAGGGTCCGCATCTTCATAAATTGTTCTGGAGAAAACACAACAAATATTAACCAGTGCTAAAATATTTTTATGTAAACCAAGAGTCCAAAGGGTTATTTTCAATTTGAAATCATCATAAATGTCTGAGTTAGCTCTTTCTGATTCATTTGAATACCTATGTTATGGGTCTACGGCAACCACAAATATTTTTACTCTTACAGTGCGGGAATCGACTTCAGACAGCAGATTCTGACGTCTAAAATCAATCCCTGCGCTGTAAGGGTTAACCCTTGTCCTGCTCAGGGTGTTTTCAATTTTTTTCATAATTTACATTGTTTAAATTTACATTGATAATCTTTTTCGAAGAGGTTTCCAAACAGTTTACCGTAATTGTTGGACTATACCTCGCTACTTTTTTTTACATTTTTTAACTGTCCAGGCGAAATACAACAGGTGTGCGATATGTATGGCACTGCTTAATCCCACTAATTGTCTGATCTGACACTGATCGGAGTGAAATCAGCCGTGAAATGTAAGTAGTATTGTCCCAGTTAGCGTGGTTACACTGTGTACATTGACACTTGCTTTAACAGGTAGCCTCGCTCACGTGTGAACGAATACGGCTCATTAGCAGGCAGGGTTTCTGCCGGCCCCACTCAGCATCACAGGGGGGATAACCCCCCCCCCTTGTTGGCAAGGAAAATTTAAATATATTCCATATTTTGCTGTCATTTCAGTTAAAATAGGTCATGCTCAGCAGACTCCCAGACCCCCCCCCCCCCACTCAAACTTTTATGGGGGAAACCTTGGCAGGGTGTAATAATATAAGAGGAAATTAGCCATGTCATGTCACTTACAGCATCACTCTTATTCTCAGTTGAAAGGATTACCTGTTCGATGATAACTGACAGTTATTCTGACACAACACAACATGTACATACAATATGGCGAATATACAATGTCAGCTTTCACATCAGAGTAGCTGGCTCAACTGATACGATGTCCTACGGCGAAACTACACAACAGTGTTTGAGCTGCAAGGGATTTGATACGACTGGCGACAAATCTACGACATTGAGCCGCAAGGAAAGCAACACGTGTTCTGCTCCTATAAGTCAATTACTGTATATATATATATATGATAAAGGGTTTTGTAAATTCTCCTCTTGTTTTGATTTTGGGCTGCTGACAGGTGTTTTAATGCCGCGTATATAAAAATCACGTTGTTTCTCGTCAAACTTTTTTTTCATCCGCCATGAAAAATAACTCATAGAACATGCAGATTTTTTGGGCTTCTGAATAATGAAATCAGTAAAATTTGCAGAAAGTTGTATCATATTGAAATAAAAACAGACATGTGCTGGAAGGAATCCAGAATCCATTTGGAAACAAAATATATGCAACATGCAACCGGAAATGGCTCAGACATAGCCCCAGTGTCTGAAACAGGTTTCAGCCACAGATTGACCCCGTTGGACATTTCTTTGGACGGTCATATTCTAAGTCTAAGACTAACTTCACTAAGACTGCCAGCACAGAAACACCCCTCGGCTGATGCAGTGACTCTAAATGTCCACAAATCTGACACAACTGCTTGCTTGCTTGCTTGCGTAATTGTCGCCAGGTGCCAGTCATTTTGATTATCGGTGGAAAGCTGAAAATCTAATCAGGTCATCTCCATACTCATGGGTAACTTCATGTGAAAAATTGGAGAGATCCAATAATAATTTTTTTTCAAACAAGAATTTTTTTAAATCTTTGACCTTGACCTTTACCTTGGGTGAAAAAAATTGCCGGGAGGGGTTGAATGTTTGTATGAATTATGAACTCAATCGGTTGCACCATGTTGGTGTAGTAGCCAAAAGGCTGATGCGGCAGCGGCGGAGACACACAAACGGGACGACAATACCCCTTCGCTAGGTACATCACAAAAAAAAATTAATTGTCCTATAAAATTATGCTGATCCTTTTTTCTTAACTGCCGACATTCTAAAAGAAATATTTGACCACATTCCACTCTTTTCACCGAGCAAAATAAATGCTGTGCTAGATCAAAATCTGAGGTGAATTATAAAAACGTCCAAAGGATGTCACCTCAATGTTGCAAATTGAGAAAGTGATACAGAATCCAGACACTTGAACTTTTTGAAGCAGCTGAGGAAAACTACTGAGATGATGCCGCTGTTAAGAGTTTTAGTTTTTAGATGCATCAGGGCACCCAACGAGTGCCCGGCAATACAGTAACAGTAGAAAATATACCATATATGCACATAACAATCAGAAATTTGGGTATAGCCTGCCTCCGGCCTTTTTTTTCAAGTCCACAAGGGGGTCATGGAATAAGAAAAATTTTGATGGATTTTCATCGTTATGGCTAAGAAACTTTCATTTTTACCCTCGGTGCCCCCCATGAGGAAGCGTTGGGTCAGCAAACAAAACTTCACTCAGGTTTTACCCTGGGCAAACTAGCGCAGCCTTCCCCAGGTATCTCAATTCTTAGAGATTCCCACGGCCTTGATTATGTCCTCCGGAACTTCCTCATAGGGCAGTGGACATAGTCTTTTTTCATTTCTTTACAAAATTTAAAAAAATGGCACCTGTGTAAAAAAAATTATCAGAAGGGGCCACAGCATGCCTGTTCCACTTACCTCTTCAAGCATTTGTTGCAGCTATTATGAAATTGAAGGCAAGAGCTTGCATCATTTTTCATAATTGTGAGAAATCTAATGATGGGAACCCCCAGAACAGGTGATAAAAGTGTCATTCGAAACAAATAACTCTTTTAATTCTACAATGATGGCTTCATTTCTACCAGTTAGTGAGCAAAAAGAACAAACAAACAAAGAAAAATATGCACGTTGTAATCATACGTGTCCGTATAGCTAGTTCATCTTGCTAAGCGTAGGTGATCCCGTACATACCGTATATATATATTGTATCATCTGACTGTCTAACGTTAGCACTGGTTAGTGGTGTACAATCAATTAGTTACGCCAAAAAAGTGTCTGCCCGCCATTTGCAATACGCTTTAAAGGTCACTCACGGTAGGAAAATATAAACAATTGAAATACACGTTAGGAAAATATAAACAATTGAATTTCTGGAGTCTATTTATAAACAACATCCACCTCCCCGTCTGGAAACGAAGTGTCAGACAGGACGGTGCCCCGTCTAAGTCACATGCAGCATGTGCGTCTACGTTATACCGTATGATTCTCAATACAGATTGTGAGTACAGTACTAGGGCCAAAAAAAATATATGTTTGTTTCCGATTTGTTGTCATTTTAACCAGTGGGTAGGTAGGGAATTTATTTTATTTTATTTTATATTTTATTTTTTGTCACTTCAACCAATCGGTAGGTAAGAATTATTTTTTATTTTATTTGGCTCCTAATTCACTTCCATACATGTCTTATCTGTACATTACATAATGATTTTTTGTTTTTTGGACGCTTTTTGACCCCCCCTCTCCTTTTCGTAACGTTTTTTAGTTACTTTGACTACAGCAAGTAAGTCATCCCTTAACTTAGGCCCTATTGATTTCCTAAAAAAAAAAAAAAAAAAAAATTTTTTTTTTTTTTTTGGAAATCCATAAAATAAATTTGGGTCGCACATGTTTTGATAGGGTCGGTCGGGAATCGGAAACAAACAATATTTTTTTTTAGGCCTAGCCTATACCATATGAATAGCAATACTGGTTGTGTGTACGGTATACCTTATCAATAGCAATACAGGTGAAGTGTACGATAATTCGTGCGATTAGCAACACAAGTGACCCTGTGTACGCGATCCCGTATCGACAATAGCAAAACATACAGCTCATACGGTCACGTACGCATGGCATAGACCAGGGTTTGACACAAACTTTTATGAGCAGTGGTCCACAGGACCACCAGAGGTCCACAGGACCACCAGCTCAGAGGATCTGGTGGTCCTACAATTTTTTTAGTGGTCCTGACAACAACTAATGTTATAACACTTATAAATCTTGAACCAATTTTTTTCATTTTTAAGATCATGTGTTTCCACATCGTTAATTTTGTAAAACCACAAAAGGCATGACAGGAGACAGTTCAAAGATAATGATCGATCTCAATGTTTAAAATTCCTGACCCTCATGATTACGAACACGTGTTTTGTTCCTTCAAAAAGGTGAGAAAGAATACAGTGTTTCTAGTATTATCACCCGCGTGTTGCGACGATATCTTTGTGGCATGTTACGATTCTGATTATACTGTACTCGTCGTCAGATTAACGTGTATCGCATGTTTTTCGCCGATTGCTCAGTCAATTCTCAACCAAATTTCATGAAATTTTGCAAGGACTCTGTTCGAGTCATCCGAATACAGTGAGATTATTTCCATAAAAAAATATTCTACAGCTCAAAAGTTAGACCATCTGGCATGTAGGCCTAATGCAATTTTTAAACTTTAATCTAACCAGTTTAATGGGTTTATAGAGGGGCGTCGTAATTACAAATTTACTACATGTCAAATGGTCTAACTTTAAACTATATAATTTTTTTGGATGAAAATTGCGCAGTATTTGGCGGGTGACCCGACAATAGGCCTTTCAAAATTTCATAAAAATCAGTTGAAAATTGACTGAGAAATTGGCAAAAAACATGCGATACAAGGGAATCTGACGGCGAGTAGTCTATAGGCTATGGCTAGATATTTTGGTGGTCCACAGGACCACTGGATAGAATGTTCTGGTGGTCCGACATAATTTCTGGTGGTCTCGGACCACCGGACCACCTTCAGTCTTGAACGCTGCATAGACACTCCGTTTATAAATCCGCTCAGATTTTGATCTAGCACACAGGGATCGACACTAACTGATCTCAAGTAGTAGCCCAAAGGGCCAGTAACTTCACATAATTACTGGCCCTTAGACTTGTCTTTCTAGTCCTTAGTGACCACTGTATCAAGGGGAGTGGACTTTTTTCGTTAACACCCAGGGCCAGTATTTCAGGTGATTACTGGCCCTTAGTGATTTTTACTGGCCTCGGGCCAACGGGCCAGTGTTAGTGTCGATCCCTCAGCACAGCATTTTTCTTGCTCAGTGAAAACTGTGGAATGTGGTCAAATATTTCTTTTAGCATGTCGGCAGTTACGAAACAAGGCTCAGCATAATTCTATGGGACAATTTTAAAATTTATGGAATGTACCTACCAACCGCAACGGGCTGACATGGCTGAGCCTGAGCAAAGCTTGCTTGTTTCCATTGATATATCATAGATATAGAAAAGCTCGGAATCTCATGCTGATGTCATTGTGTACCGAACTCCCTGTACACTATAATGATTACTGGCCGCCATGAGGGAGTTCGGTACACATCACTGTCCAGGATGGAATAGAATAAAATCTTATCGATCCGCTCCAAAATGTGAGATTCCAAACTTGTCTATATAATACATCTAGCAACGGGAACAGGTAACTGTGAGCCAGACCCAGCGTGCCATCAGGTCCGCCAGGAGGTCTTTTTTGAAAACCAAACTTTCTGAATCTTTAGAACAAAAAAATTCAAAACCACTCTGGCGTTATATTAAATCTAAACGTCAGGATGGAAATGGTGTCTCACCCTTGAAGGAAAACGGCCAGCTGCATTCAGATAGCAGACGTAAGGCCGAAATACTAAATAACCAATTTTACTCAGTTTTTACCTCGGAAGACACCAAGAATATATCTAAATTACCAGGACCACCAAATACTGAAATGCCTAAATTTGAAATTACCGTTCAAGGTGTAGCTAAATTACTTGAGGGTTTAAACGGCGGAAAGGCATCCGGACCGGACGAGCTCCCGAACTTGATTCTGAAGAATGCTGCCAACAAAATATCTCCCTTTCTTAAAATTATTTCCGACCAATCTCTACAGACGGGCAAATTACCAGATGACTGGGTAGATGCTAATGTTGCTCCAGTCTTCAAAAAAGGGAATCGGGACTCTCCGGCAAACTACAGGCCGATATCCCTCACATGTGTTTGTGCCAAATTACTCGAACACATCATTTGTACACAAATGGGTAAATATACAATTTAAGGGTCATTTGGTGTCTTTTGGCTTTTCTGAGCGAATTTATGCATTGTGTGGGTCCGAATTTTTAAAATATTGTGCTATGGGCAATACGATAAACTGAGAACAAAAAATAATTCAATATCTTTGACGAATATTTTCTTATTCAACATGCAATGTGCTAAAATACACGAATTTGCACACAAATGCAATGTCTCCCAATATCTAACACCTGAAACATAGACTGTTTTACCATGGAAGATCTCTTGGAAATAAATTAACCCCGAGTTATTTTGTAGCGCAATTGTTATGTTCAACGGAATTTATTCATATACAGACATGAACTCAATATAAAAAGTTGCCAAGGATACATTTACTGAGGCTTTTTAGCTGTCTCACGCAAACCGGTCAACTCAGCAACGCCAGTGTTATCTACACTCCTTAAATTGTGGTGTGATACCATTCAATTACTTTGACATATGCAGAGACAGCTGCAAAGTCCCAATATTTTGAGGTAGGTGAAATATTTGTAAACATTCAATCTGAACTGCTATTTTATAACCAAAACAATCACCCCTAAAGCGTATTCAATTTCTGTGTCAACTCAGAAACGCTCATAATTTAGCAAAAAATCATTGAAAACATGTTAAACTGAACAAAGTGCTTGATAATGATGGCCATCCCCCTACCGTATCGGTGGGCAATGATACATCTATTTTAAATACATTAAAGATCGTTTTATGTTGACCGTATTCAACTCAGCAACATTATTATTTCGATCAACTCAGCAACGTTTATGAGTTGATCACTCAACTCAGAAACGTTGCTGAGTTGACCAAATTTAGCTTTCTGTCTCACTAATGTAAATAAGACTAATAACGTAACTCTATAAATGTAAAATGCAATTTAAAAATATGTTTTTAATTAAATTAGACTGAGAGAGTATTCGCTTATGTAGACATTTTTACAACAATGAAAAAACGTTTCTGAGTTGAAAACAAAAACGTTGCTGAGTTTACTGAATTCTGCTTTCTGTCCCCCTTTTTGTAATTAAAACTGAAATTTTAACTCCGTCAATGTGAAATGCAGTTGAAAAGAAGCTGCTTTTGATTGAATTAGAGTGAGAGAGTATTTTAGAAGTTGCTTACATAAATAAAACTACAAATAACACTTAGTTAAATTTCTAAATCAAATTTACCCTCATTATATTGGCATGTATGTATTGTACAATGGCCTCCGAAATACATTTTTAAATTAGGCTTGTTATGATCCCATTTCTTTTTGTCTTTATGATGATGAACCAATTTTTTTTAAGAAAATGAAGCTCAAGTGTTTAGAGATCTCGTAGATGCGCTTAAAACATGCCTTTTACGTGCAATTATCGTGCTTTATCAACTCAGAAACGATAATGTCAACTCAGCAACTATATAATTTCACAATAAAATCACTGTTCTGTCTTAGCAATTTTTATTTCAAAAAGTGTTATAACTACTAACATATCAATAAACTATCATACAGACCAATTTATGATCTTTAAAATTTTAAAATTATCAAATATATATATATATAATTCGTTGCTGAGTTGACATTTTATTTTTACGGTCCTTCACAAGAACACATATTTTTTTGAAATCTGTTTGAGATTAAGCTCTGATATTTTAAATGTGTATCACATAGACCCTACCCTCAATATCTGACCCTAGTATATATAATTTGAAGCGACTTAATTTTTTTTCAAAAATACAGATTGAAAGACCCCTTAAATTGTAGGCCTATATTCACCCAAATAATCAATTATGTCCCATTTTTCCGAAAACAAAAAATGTAACACGATTTTGTACGGGGTCAATCTGTGGCTGAAACCTGTTTCAGACACTGGGGCTAGTTGTTTCTCTGCTGTTTAAGAAAACGGCCGGGAAGCCGAAGACTGGCCGTTTGGGCGAAGTTGTCAAAAATGACAAAACTCAAAATTGACAGCGCACAAACGCATTTTGAAATGTGAATTTCACCTGAGTGTGGTGCCCAAATGACCGTCAGATGACTCTATTTCTGTGATCAAGAGTTGATACTGCGCGGTTACGGGGTCTATAGGGGCTGTCTCGCTTTCTTTTCCAGGGGTAGAGGGTTTTTTCTCCCCGCTAACGGGTTTCTCGCCCGCCGCGGAAGCCATTGCTGCTCGCACTTGTCATTGCTACTTCCGGAATATTTTCTAAAACTAAGAACAAACAGTTTCACTCTGAGCGATGAAAAGTGATCACCAGGGATAATCACTGATAATGCTGCAGTCAATGTATTTCCCGACCCCCCCCCCCCACCGCGGGGCAGCCTGGAAGTTACCACGGGGGTTACCTGGGGGTTTTCTATTTGTTCAAGCCCCTGGGGTGTGGGTTTTTTCTCAAGTTTTGACCCCAGGCTGGAATCACGGGATTAGTCTATATTGAAAATCATTCTGACTATTCAAGTGACTGCTACAAAATAAAAGTCTAATTTAACAAAACATGGAAGCTGTCATGTTCAAGCTCAGTGGAGTGGTTGATGTGCGAATTCGGAAAGTCATATGTTCAAGGTGATGGGCGGTGGGGGGTACAGGGGCGTCAGCCATGTTCAAGGTGATGTGAGGGGTGTCAGCCATGTTCAAGGTGATTGCAGGGGGGTGAAGGCGTCAGCAATATTGAAGGTGATAGAAGGGGGTGAGGGGCGTCAGCCATGTTCAGGTTGATGGGAGGGGGTGAGGGGCGTCAGCCATGTTCAAGGTGATGGATTGAAGGGTGTGATGACAAGAGCAGAGGGTGAGGGGCGTCAGCATGTTCAAAGTAATGGGAGAGGGTGAGGGGCGTCAGCCATGTTCAAGGTGATGGGAGGGGTGTAGGGGGGTCATTCATGTTCAAGGTGATGTGAGGGGTGTCAGCCATGTTCAAGGTGATGGCAGGGGGGAGGGCCATAGGCGTCAGCCATGTTTAAGCCGATGGCAGGGGGCGAGGGGCGTCAGCCATGTTCAAGGTGATGTGAGGGGGTAAGGGGCGTCAGCCATGTTCAAGGTGATGTGAGGGGGTGAGGGGAGTCAGCCATGTTCGAGGTGATGGCAGGGGGTCAAGGGCGTTAGCCATGCAGGCCAAATAGGCCCACTAGACTAAGTAGTTGATAACAAATTGTGTTATAATTGTGTCATAATACTAATTTAAAATGCTAATTTAAAAGTTACGCAATGAGGTAGGTCTGTAGGATCCTGACATCGCTTAGTCAATGTGGCAATTATCCCCAGATTCCTGGACGCGGGCTGACGGGGATGACCGCCTCGTTGTCATACCGTGGTGACGTGCGCACACAGAGCAGTGTGGTGCGGCCCTTGGTATTTTTCCCTCACTTCAAGCGTAATACTCAGCGACTGCGGACGTGCCGCAGCTCGCTCTCGCTAAGTCCATAGAGACGTGCCGTGCGCGGATGGTTGTGCTTTGCTGTTATCGCATGTTAATCAAATAAACATGACAAGAGAGAAGACAGTTTCCTGGTTTGTTTAACACCGTCGATCAGACGGATGAGGAGGAGATTTGAGTTTTGATGGCGAGATTGGGAGGAGTCCTTCGTCGGCCGTTGTGACCCCATAGCGGAACTCCCGGTGTAGGTTTACCACGACATATTGGTTAATCCGACCCTTCAACTCGCCATATTGGTGACCCTGACGACTGATCGTTCACGCAACAGTGTTTTCACCTAGACGACGGTTGAAAATTGCTGTTTTCAAGGATAGTTTCATTAATTTTAGGGGATTTTTTGAAAAAAATCAATAGCATTTTTTTCACAAGGTACGTGAAAGCTGTAGGTCAAAATATATATATGCCAGTTTAAATTAGTTAGAAAGAGTTACCAGACGAGAAGCACGTTTCTTTGCGTCGAAAACAGCGTAAATTTCTAAATTTTTGGTCGAAATCCCACGTGTTTGGCGCCTTCTCAAGATGGCGGCCTTGCCGGTTCTCTAGAAGAATCTAGAAAATTATTCTTATAGACATAGTCTATCATTTTTTTATCGTGAGAGTTTGTTTAATGCCTTCATCCTACTAATGCCACTGTAGGCGAGTAGGAAGTGGGTATTTTCTATAACTTCTTTTTATCGTTGATTACCATAATTGGGTAACTCGATCTTAAAGTCCACAGACGAAATCTCGTCAAATTTTTTCACGATTTTTCTACAAATCGACAGAAATTTTTACTACCGCTTCGACTCGGTAACCTTTAATAGGTTTAGGGCCAAAATAAATTGTTTCCCTAAATGAATGTCAATAAACGGTCTTATTTGGTCTGCTTAAAAATATTCCCAGGACCGTAGGTCAATATTTTGTACTATTATCATATGTTATTTCAGAGAATGCTGAATATTGTATTTGTATTTGGTAGGTGAGGGCCATCTTGGTCGCTGGTTTCCCTAACTTAGCTCAAAGCTCGCCGTGGGCACCCACGTGTTCCCCCCTAACCGGCATGCATCGGGACAGTGAACCTGTGTCGCCGCAACACATTAGCATAAAGTAAGCCGCCATTTTGATTTGGTGGAGATTATTAGTCACGTGTTCCAAATTTTACACAGACAGATCGTAATAAATTTTTTTTTAATTGTTTGTAAATTTTCTTTTTTAACACGATTGAGGGAGAAAATGTGTAAATAAGTCGTTTCGAAAACGAAATTCTGTCACTAATTGTGCGAGATTTTTTTGTTCACTTTGAAACGCTTTTGGTGTTTGTAATCGTGCTAGGCTATTCAGCGCCTTATTTGGGCACGCAGTAGCTGATAAATATGCTAATGTGAGGCGAGACAGGGATGCTGACTGTATACTATGTACGCATTGCTCAAAGCTTACCATCACAGACTATAACCCACATGCTGCCTGCCGCACAGGCTGTGAGCGCCGATAATACACACACACACCCACCACAAGCGACATAAACCAACCGCCACCGAACACAGTCAGTTTATACGTCAACCAATGAATCGATGCGAGCGATTGATTCGGACGTTTATGAAGTGATTCGGTGATAAACGTACCATTATAAAAAAAAACAAAAACGTGGAATGTTCATCACAGATATCATTTTTCAGCGAAATGATATACTTTATCATTTATCAGCATAGACTACTGTCAGTCACGTTTTAGATATTATTCTTAAATCACAAATGTCACTGTTTTTCTTCGCAGTCACATTTAGTCTATCAGTTTGAGAACGACATTTTCTCACGATAGTTATTTCTGAAGTTTAAATTTTTTATAAATACAGAAATATTCGATTTGACAGTTGCGCTATTGCGAAACACTGCAAATATTTGAATGTGTTTTTCGACTTGTGTGAAAATTTGTTTTCACCCAGGTCGATTTACAAAATACTATTATCATAGCTTAGCATACTTTTTCACAGTTATATCTGGCATATTGTTTTTATGTACCACTGCGACCTACGGTTTTCACGATACCATTTTGCATGTGTGTGACTCAGTGAAAACGTTTTATGTCCCATATAGACCTCCAGTTTTTACTTTAATCAATACATACCTTTTGTGAATTTGTGCACAGCACTTAGGTGAAACTTCAACGACGCATATTTCTGCAACTAATCTGCAACCCCCGTTTCTCGCACCATGCGACATAGCATGAACATTTGCTACAGTCTACACTTCTAGTTTCAACATATTACAGACATTTTTCATCTGATTTTTACGGCATTGCACAACCTGTCCGCGCACGGCGCGTCAAAAATAGTTGGCATGTGTTAATATGACATGCCATTTTGAACACATTTGGGATAGGCACAGAGCCAATAGGCCAGCTATCCCAGATGCTTCATTAATTAAATAATTTCACAAACACTACTTCATCATGTCAAAGCAGTACGACAGCGAAGGATTCATGTCATCGCCTCTAGAAGGTGCGGGTGCTAGACCAAAAGATAGCTATCATCCCGACAGTGAAGACAATGAGGTTCGATTCCGAGCAGCTGACGAGGAATATCAACGCCTCAAAGCCGATTTTGCTCGGATTGCTCGGGATAGACGTTTGAGTTCCCACTCGAGGAGTGACTCATCAAGGAGTTCTTCACCGCTTGGTAGACAGCCGCAGAAACGAGCTACGAACTTGCCCAAGTTTAGAATCGCAACTTTCTACGCCTCTGATGTGGAGCTCTGGTTTAATGAAATCGAGACGCAATTCGCCCTCCACCAGATCGATGATGACGACGAGAGGTATAGCCTAACCTGCGCTGCACTTTCTGGCGAGATAGCATCAGACGTGGGAGACGTGCTGCTGCAGCCTTTCAGGTCAAACAAATATGACAGCCTGAAAGCCATAGGGGAGGACGGGGCATGTTCGAACCCTTAAGACATAATGCATAACTGTTCACTAGCTATTCACCTAAATCACTCATTATTACATACATATAGTGCTTCCACATGTATGATGCAACACTAAAATTTATAGTTAGTTGTCTTGTATATTTTAAAAAATATAGCGCAAAATGTGATTACAACCAGACTGGTCGGACATGCCCCGCCTCTGGGGCATGTCCGACCAGTACCGTTCGAACATGCCCCCGCTTTTAAAGTGCAATACAACAATGACAATAATTGGCAATCCTTTGTATTTTATTATTGCATTTTGCATAAATAGCAACAGTGTGATGTTGCCCTTCACAAGGTAGCAGCAAATTGTCAGTCTCCCATAACGTTGCCAGCAGTGGGCAATGAGAGTTTGTCCATCAGGCCACCGGCGCACCACTAGCGGCATTTATCACGGTTATCCACCAACCGCCAGGTTACTAGACAAAACAGCATGTGTTGTATAAAAAAGTGTGATAATGTGTGGCTGAGTGAGTGCCAGCGTGTATGGGTGAGTGTAGAAATGTGTGAATAAGATAAACTATGTTGCAATTATGACCATTGGTTGCGAGGCTAGTTCGGGGCATGTTCACACCCTTTCCGGGGCATATCCGAACGCGTTTGAACGTGCCCCGTAATGCCATTTCAGCTTCAACCCCAATTATTGCCCGTACCCCTTGTGATGGTTCAAAAATACTTCCCCTGTATGTTGTATACATCTGTGTTCTATTTATAGAACAACAAATGGTTACTTAACTACTAAAACTGTAGTTCACACAGTATTTAGAATAATTAACCTAAATAACATAAAATGAGACGAAAATCTCATATTTGAATCGAGAGCAAAACAAAAAAACTGTAGCTGATGAATTTTGGGAGAAACAGTGACTTAGGGGAGAGGTACATCATGAATCATATTTTTAATTCACCAGGTGGCCCTCAATTCTGAGTTACCAGCAGGGTTTGAACGTGCCCCGGTGTTCGAACATGCCCCGTCCTCCCCTACTAATTGAGAGGAGAGGATTGACAACACCTGAAAGGGTTAATAAAGTTATCTCTGGCGAGAAGATTGGAAACGACATTCCCTCGCGGTTCCTGAGGCGTCTGCAGAAGACTGCAGGTTTCGGCACCAAAGCTGTTGTTGGAAAGGCGGTAATTCGGCAAGCGTTCATAAGACAGATGCCCGCTTCCATCAGAGCCCATTTGGCGACTCAACCCGACAGTGCCTCCCTCGAGAGTTTGGCCGTTTTGGCTGACAGGGCACTAGCTGCAGAACAAGACGTTAAAGAGAGTAAGCCGGGGGTCGCAGAAATCAAAGTCGACGAGACCAGCAAATTAGTTGGTTTGTTAGAAGATCTATCCAAACGCATCAAGAAATTAGAGACAGTAACAACATCTGAGAGGAAACGGAATAAGGGACGTGGACGAGCCAATAACTACGCTCACGCGCCTGCATTTGCCCCTAATGTACAGGCCTCAGGTTTAATTAGTAACCAACATAGCCAACATAGAGACGTTAAAGATAATGCTCGACCTTTCGCTCCGCCGACGAATTCACAAACAACAGCTCGACCTTTCGTTCCGCCGCCGAACACACAGAGAAATGACGCCGCTAAGACTTTAAATCCGGCTGATGCACCTGTCTGCTATTTTCACCAGACTTTCGGTGACAAGGCACGCACGTGCAGAAGCCCCTGCGCATTTTCTTTAAACTGCTAAGCCAGAGCAAGATTGCGACTCTTGCATCTGGCGGTATAACTGAGACGCGACATGACTCCGCGGACGCTAGTTCTCCACAGTTATCTCACTCTAAGTTATTATATGTCGCAGATAAAAGACACAAATGCAGATATTTGATCGACACGGGCGCAGCTGTCAGTGTTCTGCCGAAATCTTGCGCTAACGGGATTTCGGGCGCTGACAGTCTCCCCCTGGTGGCAGCTAATAACAGCACTATAAAGACTTATGGCAATTGTAAACGCGTCGTCGATGTCGGTTTAAAGCGCGAATATCCGTGGACGTTCATAGTGGCAGATGTACAGCAACCCATAATCGGGGCTGATTTTTTAATCCACTACAATTTGCTCGTAGACTTGAGAAGCAGATGTCTTCGAGACATGCGTACAGGCTTAGCCATTGCCGCTTCATTATCTTCGATTAAACCTCTGTCATTGAACAGAGTCGATACAGTTCAAAATGAATATACTAAACTCCTCGGCCAGTTCCCGGAACTGACACGCCCTACGACAAAGGGTGAGCCTGTCAAACACGGCATAACTCACAAGATTGTGACTAAAGGTCACCCGGTTTTTGCTCGACCACGACGTTTGGCTCCCGATAAGTTGGTTACCACCAAACGTGAATTTGACGATATGATTAAATTAGGGGTCATTGAACCCAGCGACAGCGAGTGGTCCTCAGCGCTTCACATGGTGCCAAAGAAAAACGGCGATTGGAGACCATGCGGGGACTACCGTAGTTTGAATGCACAGACCGTACCGGACCGTTATCCGATTCCGCATATTCAAGATTTTACGCATCGAAAATTTTCTCGAAGATAGACTTAGTCAGGGCTTATTACCAAATTCCGGTGGAACCGTCCGACGTACACAGGACTGCTGTTACCACACCTTTTGGCTTGTTTAATTTCACTAGAACCCCATTTGGTCTGAGAAATTCCGGTCAAACGTTTCAGCGATTTATAGACCACGTGACACGCGGACTTGATTTCGTTTTTGTTTATTTGGATGACCTACTGGTAACCAGCCCAGATCATAAAACGCATAGGTCACCACGTTTGCGCCGAAGGAATTTTGCCGTTACCTAGCGCCGTTGACGCGATCGTTAATTTCATTAAACCCGAAAAGCAACGAGCATTGCGTAGGTATCTGGGAATGGTAAATTATTACCACCGTTTCATACCACATTGCGCCGACAAGCTGACGCCACTCAATAATCTACTGACTTCTGCCAACGAAGGCCATACCAGATTGTCACCAAAATCAAATTTCGATTTGAAGTGGAATAAAGAAGCAGAGTCAGCATTTTCCGAGTCCAAACAGATACTGGCAAACGCTACGCTTCTGGTGCACCCAGATTCGACGGCTCAGCTTAACATCACGTGTGACGCTAGTGATGTCGCCGTCGGTGGCGTTTTGCAGCAATTTTTAAACGGTATGTGGCAGCCGCTTTCGTTTTTCAGCAAGAAGCTGAACCCAGCAGAGACACGCTATAGCGCGTTCGATCGTGAACTTTTGGCAGTATACGCTACAATTAAACATTTCAGACACAATTTAGAAGGACGAAATTTTTTCGTTAATACTGATCACAAACCATTAACATTCGTAATGTCATCCGTCACTGAGCGCGCATCCCTACGACAAACACGTCATTTAGCGTTCATTGCTGAATTCACCACCGATATTAGATATGTAAAAGGAGAGACAAATTTCGTCGCTGATGCGCTGTCACGACCATCAGTGTCAGCGATACACGATGGCCCAGTGATAGACTATAAAGCGTTAAGTCTCGATCAAGCTAATGACGCGGAATTCACACGTTTGAGACATTCGACTACGTCAACTATGAATTTCAAACTATTGAAATCGTTTGATAATCAATTGATCTGGTGTGATGTGTCCACAGGACACAACCGGCCGTACCTTACCGCGAAATTTTGTCAAAAAGTTTTTTCAAACTTACACGGTTTAGGCCATCCATCGCATAGAGCCACCAGACCTTTGATTAATACCCGATTTGTATGGCACGGCATGAATATAGATATTGCTAGATGGTGTCGTACCTGTAAGGGTTGCCAGACCGCTAAAGTTTCACGTCATAACACTCCTGTTTTCGGAAAGTTCACTGAACCTACCGAGCAATTCGATCATGTCCACGTGGACATAGTCGGACCTTTACCTTATGCCGATGGTTTTAGATATCTACTGACTTGCGTCGACCGTTTTACACGTTGGCCCGAAGCTATACCTATGGTAGATATTAGAGCCGAAACGGTCGCCGATGCCTTCTTCAGCGGGTGGATAGCACGTTATGGTACCCCGGCCACTATCACCACTGATAGGGGCGCTCAATTCGAGTCCAAATTGTGGGATAGGGTTATTGTAACCAATTCGGGATTATTCAGAATCGTACCACGAGTTATCACCCTCAGTCGAATGGCATGGTCGAGCGTTTCCACCGTCAATTGAAAGCCGCCATTATGGCGCACGAGTCACCGAATCCGTGGACTATCACGTTACCTGCCGTACTGTTAGGAGTTCGTTCAGCCGTGAAAGAGAGACTGGGCAGGTCAGCTGCTGAGATGATTTACGGGACAACCCTTAGACTCCCAGGAGAGTTTACTAAACAGTACAACGTCGACGCTAACACTGATTTGGAGAATTATTCAGACAAGCTACGCGTAGCCATGTCGCGTCTCCGTCTATGTCCGCCACGTGACACACAACAACACAACATTTTCCAATTCAAGGAAATCGCTACATGTACTCATGTATTCTTGCGCCGAATCGCAATTGCACCGCCTCTGACCGACCCTTACGACGGACCATACAAGGTCGTCGCGAGGAGTGGCAAAGTAATGAAAATCCTAGGTAAAGGCAAGGTTAAGACGGTCTCCTTAGATCGCGTTAAACCCGCTCACATGGAGTGCGAGCCTACAACAGGTACGACAACACAGTGTAAAACGCCAAGCAAATCACGGAAGTCGACGGCTACCAGGACATCTAGTAGGAATCCACAGGGTCCACCTAGACCTGGTAGTGCGGACACTCCGACGTCCAACGGGACGAGAGTCAACACAAAAAAGTCAACGGCAGTCAGAAGCAATCAAAAATCGGCCACAGTCCCAAAGCAAATAGATGGTAAAGTAAACTTGTCCAACAGAGACAATACTTACGTAGCGCCGCATTCGCGAGCCCCTGCCGTGTCCCGCGCTAACGGGAACGGCGGTGGTTTACGAACGTATTCCCGCATACCTTTACATCTACGGGGTAAAACCCCGGGTGCTGCTGACGCCGCAATCGACTCGACAAAAAACAAACATGCGAATATCGCTAATCGCAAAAAAATTTTGACCGACCAAACAGTGCGAAAAACTAGAGTCGGACGCACAATCCAGACTCCTGCTCGATTTGTGCAGATGGTTCACGCCATAGTCGCGCCCAATGACGTCTATGGCGGGCCCAACCGCATACCTCGTAATCACAATGTTTTTAAATTGTAAATGAATATGCCAGGCCTGGCAGAATTGTGTACAGATATATAAATGTAAAGACATTTCCTTTAGCAAGCTACTTGCTAAAGCATTAATAGCAATTCTGTTAATTAAATGAATGGGTTGATCGCAGCTTGCAGCACATGAATAATATATAAAGGACAGTTGGTGTTAAGAGGATCGGACAATTCACGTATAATGCTGCGCTTTCAACCGCCCACAATGTAACCACACCCGCTATATTTTTTTTAAAGAACACTATGCTTAGTATAAGAGGTTACATATTTGACAGCCCCGCTACTTGCACGAAGCCGTCTCCTACATGTCAGTTTGGTCCTACGTTGTCACTCAGCCGGGGGTAATGTAGGATCCTGACATCGCTTAGTCAATGTGGCAATTATCCCCAGATTCCTGGACGCGGGCTGACGGGGATGACCGCCTCGTTGTCATACCGTGGTGACGTGCGCACACAGAGCAGTGTGGTGCGGCCCTTGGTATTTTTCCCTCACTTCAAGCGTAATACTCAGCGACTGCGGACGTGCCACAGCTCGCTCTCGCCAAGTCCATAGTGCGCGGATGGTTGTGCTTTGCTGTTATCGCATGTTAATCAAATAAACATGACAAGAGAGAAGACAGTTTCCTGGTTTGTTTAACACCGTCGATCAGTCGGATGAGGAGGAGATTTGAGTTTTGATGGCGAGATTGGGAGGAGTCCTTCGTCGGCCGTTGTGACCCCATAGCGGAACCCCCGGTGTAGGTTTACCACGACATATTGGTTAATCCGACCCTTCAACTCGCCATAGGTCTGTCGTCACATAATGAATATTATTGATAGAAGTCATTTATAAATAAATACAAACAAGGAAATTTCTCCACCCTGCTGGTCGGGGGTTTTACCTGGGGGTTACCAGGGGGTTTTGACATAAAATGTGCCCCTTGTTGTGGGGACTTTCGTGTTTTTGGGACACCCAAATTGCAAATCCCCCACATAGCCCTGCGGTGGGGGGTGTGCGGGAATTCGTTGACTGCTGCATAAAAAAACACCACAGATGTCTTTGCACACTGGCTGGGTATTGGTCCAATACAGTATCTATATTATGTATTGGCCAATACAATCAGCTTAATTGGACCGATAAATGGATACATGTATGCATGTACTTTAATAGACTATAGTCGGATTCACATTAACCGTGGTGAATGATTTTCGCCTATTTCTCAATCAATTCTTAATCAATTTTCATGAAAATTTACACAAACTATTTTCCATTCATGTCGTGACTACCCTGAAAGTTTCGCGAAGTATTTAAGAAGTTAGACCATTTGACATGTAGGCCTAGTAAATAAATAAAAATGTCGCCCTCTATAAACCCACTAGTTCCTGTGAATTTCATTACATGTCAAATAGTCTAGCTTCTCACATATTTACCAAAACTTCGCGAAATCAGCCCAATTTTTAGAAAGGTGATAAGCAGACTGCAGCAAACTACAGGCCAGTATCCCTGACCTGTGTCTGCTGCAAGTTGCTTGAACATTGTATCGTTAGACATAGGGACCATTAAGACTTACATAACATTCTGACAGATCGTCAGCATGCTTTCAGATCTCGTCATTCTTGCGAGACTCAGTTAATAACCACAGTAGACGACTTAATTACTAGCGGCTGAGGACGAGAACGTTCGTATCGATATGGCTATACTGGATTTTTCCAAAGCCTTCGATATGGTGCTCCATAAATGATTGATGCACAAGCTGCAACACTATGCATGGTATTTCTGGTAACACCCACAGTTGGATTAAGAGTTTTCTTACTAATAGGAACCAAAAAGTAGTTATTGACGGAGAGTGTTCGACAGGGTTCAGTATTAGGGCCCACCCTGTTTCTCCTTTTCATAAATGACTTGCCCGACCATATGTCAAGTCAGAAATTAGGCTATTTGCAGACGATTGTCTGATTTATAGGCATATTTACTCATTAGCTGACTCTATTGCCATGCAACAAGGCCTATGCAGCATTGGCCAGTGGACCAGAGACTGGGGCATGCAGTTCAATGAGAAAAAATGTTACATTATCAGTACGGTACGGTACTCTGAAGGATATAGTCATCCTTACTTTTACCAGTTAAATGGACATGTCCTGAAAGGTGTACCACCAAGTCCTTATCTTGGTATCCTACTTTCAGAAGACCTAACATTTTCAACACATATAAGTAATATTACAAAAAAGGCTAGTAGAATGCTAGGCTTTTTGTGCAGGAACCTTAGCGGATGCCCAGTTGCCTTAAAAGAAACAGCTTATTTCTCACTTGTTTGTTTCAACCTGAAATATGCAGCAGCTGTGTGTGACTCCTTCATACAGAGTGATATTAACAACCTTCAAATAATACAGAGATAGGCTGCCAGATTTGTACAAGGTAGAGGGAGATAAAACACGGATAACACCAGCCCCCATCCTACAGTGCCTGAGCTCAGCTGGGACTTGCTAAATCACAGACGGAAGCTAGCCAGGTTAAGCCTGTGGCGACTGCAACCACAGAACCTAATTTGGTGTGCCCGATTTCGGGCCGGACAGAATCTCAGACTGACGAGTCAACAGCTTCCATTTAGCCCTCGACACGTGCGAGCGCGCTGCGTTCGTCCACTTCGACTTTGCTGCCTCCCGAGGACGGGCGTGTGAGCCCGTTCTCCGCTTGCCAGCAGCAAGACTGGGTCGTCACCCTCTGCCGCCCGACTTAGTAGCACGCCAATCTGATACCGCCTGCAAGATCATGACATGAATAAAGACAGAAGGAAGGAATTATCTTTATGTTTGTTTAATTGAAACATTCCCTGCTGATCGAGCAGGACTCTGATAATTTGGATTGAGTGTGGTGGTCACATCCACAGGCCACGCACCCAATAATGGAGACCACCGAGGTTGATTCGAATACGCACCCTTCTGATCAATCTACATTTTAGGTTACCACGACATTAACGGTAACCCTCGACGCTGAGACGACACGCAACGCCTTAAGACGGAGTCAAAATAATCAAAAAGGATAATTTTTATACGTAGAGGACCATGCATAGAATGAATCAACATTCTATGAAGGTACATAGAAGTTTAGGTCAAATGTTCAAGAAATGTCATTAAGTTAGCCAGAAAAATTGAACGAGGAGAGGTTTTCGCGTTCCACTAAAAACAGCGAAAAATTTGATAGATTTTTCCAGAAACGCATGTGGTTTTCATATATTCAAGATTGCGGATTTTGCAGAAAAATCCACAGTCTAAACAAATTCACGTTAGACGGAATAATCTAACTTCCTAATATTATATTGGATTTCAAAAGTTATTTTCCTAATTATGCCACTGTTGGTGACTGAGAGAATACTATTTTGAAATCTTTATTTGAAAAACCGTTTTGAGCCATTTAAAATTGCAACCATTATGAATTACGTGTTTTGGCATCCATATTGGATTGTCGGCAGGTCTATCTAGTCCTAGCCAACGAGGAATTAAACAAGTTGTAAAATGTTTTTTTTCTCTGGCATCGCGCACAAAATTAGTGCGGTTCATGAAAATACACAAAATAACTAATAAAACTAATAAAATATTTTTATCAGCGGAATTGCGACGCCATTTTTGCAGGATGGCAGCGCACTCCACCAGCAATATTAGGCCGGTGATGCTAATGATCCGCAAGATATTTACCACCAAGAAAACGCCGGAATTATACAGTATCGACATGACTGTAAATCAACGCAACACGAGTTGAGCGAACCGATAAAAAAATGTCGATTATGACGAAGTCGTACAATTTATCTTAGGAGGAACATATAAAAAAAAAATTGTGTGTGTTCTTCGCGAGAGTATTTGCAATCGGTATGCATATTATGCCACTCAAGCGAGCCGCTGTCAGTGAAAATAAATATTTTTTTTGAAAAAAAATGTTTTTCAAAATTTAATTGGTTTATAAACCAACCGTCGGGTGTCATCATAGAGTGTGATCCCTGTTATCAGAATTTGAACATAAAATTTTGAGATTTTAAATTTAAAATATACGATCTGACAGCTGTTTCGATTTGAGTATATTATCGTATTTTACTTTCCAATCTCCAAGGAAGAATTATTCCTCGTAGATTGGACAGCACACTGTCTTATACATATTAGCTTAGAGCAGCATATTAGCAATTATATTGGCATATGTACATGACATTTTTTGACCCAAATCCTTACATAATAATATAATATTGTGTTACGTGTCCGATAACGACACACTCATTCGTTATACAAATGTGTAAATAAAAAGCCTACAAGACATTTCATCGCAAAATAGAATAGATATACTAATATACTTCAGATATGTGTCAGATTTCGCAGTGCTTCTATTTCGTGCGGCAGGGGGTGACTACCAACAATAACCTGGCATGGTGAGGATGCATGTCATTTTAGACACTTTTAAGATCTACATAGTTAGCCTAAAGGCGCGTAGTTTTAATGGCTTCATTAATTAAATGATTTTACATAAAACTTTAAAATGGCTGAAGGAGGCGCATGCGAGGGTTTTGCTTCGTCGATCCTAGTTCACAGTGGTGCTCAAAATAAAGACTCTTACTTTCCTATGAGTGAATCTAGGAAATCGGCACTTAGAGAAAATGAGGAAGAATTCAAAAGAGTGAAAGCTGATTTTTTAAGAGTCACTAGACAGAATAGAAGAAGGAGGGAGCTATCAAGGAGCGAATCTTCAAGAAGTCCCTCTCTAATTCGTAGCCGATCATCACGACGATCGAGAAATTTACTGAACGTTGTCGAGTTGCGGTTTACTTGACTGGAGACCCAGTTTGACCTTCACGACATCACGGATGATGAAGAAAGACTGACTTGTGCCGCCCTATCGGGTGAAGTTCCATCGGACATTCGAGACATTTTACTGCAGCCATTCCTCAGTCACAGATATATTAGTCTTAAAGGAGTATTGAGAGACGGGGCTTGACGACACCTGAGCGAGTAAACAAAGTTATCTAAGGCAAGAAATTGGGTACTGACATCCCTTCAAGTTTTCTTCGACGTCTACAGAAGACGGCTGGGTTCGAAACGACGGCAGTCGTTGGCAAGGCCGTTATACGACAGGCCTTTATTCGACAGATGCCTGCATCCATTCGGGCACACCTAGCAACGACACCTGACAGCACATCTTTAGAGAGTTTGGCTGTGTTGGCCGACAGAGCTCTAGCTTCAGAGACCGACTTTAAGGACAGTAGTGTGGGAGTTACAGTAAGCAACACTGAGAGTCTCATTGGGATTATGGAAGACATTTCTAGACCCCTAAAGAAGTTAGATACTTCAGGCAACCAAAAAAAACAATTCAAACATAAGCAGCAAACAGATAACAGAAGTAACAGAACGACAGATAAGCAGACATTTTTCGCCAATGCAAATGCGAAACCCTTTATACCTCGCATTGCTAAAAGTCATAACGGTAATGAAAATATTGGACAGAATGTTATTCCCACAAACCCTCGGTCGTCCGCGCCGGCGCTGAAATTATCGCAAACTGGTACCGCACAGCCAATGGCTACAGATGATGCACTGATTTGCTACTATCATCAGAGATTTGGTGATAAGGCGCATTTGTGCAAAGACCCCAGCACTTTTGCTTTAAACTGTTAAGCCAGCGCAAGGTAGCGACACTGGTGAGCCGAACGAGGCGCGACATGACTGCGTAGAAACTGCACTTCCTAAGTTATCTCCCTCTAGACTACTGTACGACGCAGACAAACGAAATAGATGTTATTATTTGATCAACACGGGTGCGTCTGTCAGCGTTTTGCCTCGGTCTTGCGCTAACGGGACCGTGGACGCTGATAGTCTACCTTTAGTTGCAGCTAATAATTTGACGATCACAACATACGGTACAAGTAAACATATAGTTGATGTTGGACTGAAAAGAGAGTACTCATGGACATTTATTGTCGCCGACATTAAACAACCCATTTTAGGGGCCGACTTTTTAATACATTACAATCTACTTGTAGATTTACCAGGCAGATGCCTGAGAGACATGAGAACCGGGCTGGCCATACAAGCCACTTTATCTTCGATTACACCTTTATCGCTTAATCGTATAGATAGCACTCGTAATGAGTACACAGAATTACTAAGTCTGTTCCCGAAACTGACACGTCCTACAACGAAGGGCGAGACCATAAAGCACGGAATCACGCACAAGATAGTAACTAAAGGACATCCCGTTTTCGCGCGACTACGAAGACTAGCGCCGGATAAATTGGTTACCGCGAAACGAGACTTCGACGAAATGATCAAGTTGGTCATTATCGTGCCAAGTGACAGTGAATGGTCTTCAGCACTTCATATGGTTACTAAAAAGAATGGTGACTGGAGACCATGCGGAGATTACAGAAGTTTAAATGCTCAGACAGTACCGGACAGGTACCCAATTCCTCATTTACAAGACTTTACTCAGCGTTTAGTTCGCTCCAAGGTTTTTTCAAAGATAGACTTGGTGCGGGCATATTATCAGATACCAGTTGAACCGTCAGACGTGCATAAAACCGCGGTTAGGATGCCTTTCGGCCTTTTCAATTTTACATGCACGCCATTTGGTTTACAAAATACCGGACAAACTTTTCAACGCTTTATAGACCATGTCACGCACGGACTGGATTTTGTATTTGTATATTTAGACGACTTGTTAGTAACAAGCCCTGACAATAAGACCCATTATTAACATTTGAAAATTTTATTCAAGCCACTCAAACGGAGAAATGCCAATTCGAAACGACTGAATTGAGTTTTTTAGGACATTATGTCTGCCCCGAGGGCATCTCACCCCTTCCCACATCTGTGGAAGCAATAGTAAATTTTGTAAAACCCGAGAAACAGAGAGCATTACACATATATTTAGGAATGGTAAATTATTACTATCGTTTTAATCCCCACTGCGCGGAGAAACTGACACCTTTGAACAATTTATTGACCGAAGCCAACAAAGTACAGAGCAGGTTATCGCCTAAATTCAATTTGAACCTTCATTGGACCGAGAATGTGAATTTAGCATTTACTGAATCGAAGCAAATACTGGCGAACGCGACGTTATTAGTTCACCCAAACCCGTTGGCACTGTTAAATATCACATGTGACGTTAGTGATTTTGCGGTCAGCGGAGTGCTGCAACAGTGCATTGATAACGTATGGCAACCTTTGTCATTTTTTAGCAAAAAGTTAGCACCAACAGAGACACGTTACAGTGCCTTTGACCGAGAACTTTTGGCAGTTTACGGCACCATTAGACACTTCAGACACAATCTAGAGGGAAGAGAGTTTTTTGTCAGTACTGACCATAAACCTTTAACTTATGTCATGAATTCCACGACAGAACGCCCATCCTTGCGCCAGACTAGGCAATTAGCCTTCATAGCAGAATTTACGACTGATATACAATATGCAGAAGGAGAAACAAATTTTGTAGCGGACGCCTTGTCGTGACTGACCGTATCAGCTATCGAATGTGATGCGGTGATAAATTATAAAGACCTGAGTGCTGACCAGGCTTTAGACGCAGAATTCATACGTTTGAGACACTCCACGTCATCTAATATGGAATTTCGTTTACTAAAAACATTCGACGACGTATCGTTATGGTGTAATATCTCGACAGGACATACTAGCCCAGGAGCATTAGTATGAACCTGGAAAAAAAATGCAGAAAGCTGAATTTTTCAGGAATGATTCTCTTATGTCTCCTGAGTGAACACACATAAAAACGATCCGGGCTGTGCTAAATGCGTGGGAGTGAAAAAATCAAAATGGCCGCCATTTCGCTTTTTCCGGCGAATGTAAATATTCTAACATAAAAACCTAGTCGTGTAATACATGTTTTTTATGGGTTTTAAGGTATGAGGAATTCATTACTGGTGTTATTTTCATATTAAAACATAATGTCATTCATGAAAATACAATATTGAACATTTTTAAACAAATAAAGGACATGACATACATACTTCCAAATTCATTTAGTCATGTCATATCTGGGGTCTATAGGTTATATTATGGGTGACTGTGGACTAAGAAACCTGTGGGAAACTACATATGCACATAACTCAGTAAATCATATATTCACTGTTCATCCATATGCTCGAGCATTACTTGCCCACGTGCTATCAGCAGTTTCCCTGGTTGCTCACTTGCTTGAAACTCCAGACTGTTTGAGTGGCCTCAACCTAAATAAGGTTAAATCCCTAGATGAAATGCTGCTCAAACATGCATGTCTCCCAGAAGTTCTTTCAAAGGAACATGTCCTCACACAGCTCTCCCAAATTATAGACGATCTCCAGCAAGACGAAGCCTTGAGCAGCAGGTATGGGGCGCCAAGTCCGCAAAAAAGACAGCATTTGCATCAGGACAGTCCAACAATATGAGGACAGTGTAGAATCTGTTAGATCACTGTATGTATTGCCGTTAGGACAATGCAACACACATGAGGACAATGCTAAATTTGTTTGATTAATGCAATATAGATTTGGTCAATATAAGTGGTGTCATTCGGACAATTAAAACATCATGAGGACAGTGCAAAACTGATTAGCTCAATGTACAATGTGGTACATCATTCTAACCCTTGTCACTAGGACAATGTAACTTTACTTTGATTATAATATACATTGTCATTAGGCCTAAGTAACTAACAACAGGACAGTGTAATTTTAATTTGGTCAATGTATCTGCCATTAGGACAATATAACTACCACGAGGACAGTACAATTTTAGTTTGATGAATGTATAGCCCATTAGGACAATACAACTAACATGAGGTGAATGTGTCATTACTTTGGACAATGTAAATTGTATTAGGACAATGTAACTGATGTGAGGACAGTACATTTATTAGATCAGTGTATGTGGCATTAGGACAATGTAACTACTATGAGGACAGTGTAAATTTAATTTAGTCAATTTACCTGGCATTAGGACAATGTAACCAGCATTAGGACAAAGCATCACTAATTTGGTCGGTGTAAAATGGAATAGGACAATAGAGTTGTCATGAGGACAATATAGCCACCAAAAGTCAGCTATCGTTCTATCCCAGGCGTTCTGTATAGTAACACGGCTAAACCACTATTATCAGAATTCATGCCGTCAATGCTGTGTGCATGTGGACGATGTAGAGTTGTATGTAATCGAACACGTGTAGAGCCGTAGCGTTGAATGATCATTCATGTTTCCTACCATTCACCAGGGGGTGCTACCCACAGACATCTTATTACTTGTATTTATAGAAATCTGTGGTGTTACCTACCAGAACATAGATAATTCTCATACACACAATTTGACACAATCTTTAGCAGTGCACAAGTGTTCTTTCTGGATTAGATCGTGAGATTCTAATTTTGAAAATTCATTTTCAAGTAGGCCATATCAAGTAGTTTTAATACGTTTAATATTTTATTATTGCCAAACAGAAAAGTCCAAGGTCAAACTAATTAACTTAACCATGACTCCGGGCTTGACAGCTAAGAGAGGATAGATGCCCATGGATGGATGACCAACTCGATATTTTATCTGAAGCGATTCAGGGTGTGAGAACTGAATTAACTCTTTAAGTGCTTCATTACTACTTAACATTTTCCTTTCATTTGAAGTTGGCATTGCTCACGCAATTGCCAACTTCAAATGAAAGGAAAATACCTCCTCACTTAAAAATTAAACCTGCTAAATTTCACAATGGGGGCTTTACTCAAGATTTATACATGCATATTTGCTCAATTTCTGTCGAATTTTAGTTGTGGAAAAACAGTATGAATGCGCTTAAAAGCGTCGCCCGCACTCAAAGGGTTAACAAATGTGCTTAATGGGATGAATATAACGGAGCTCAATCAACTATTACCAAGACTTGGAGTGATCATTGAGACCTGTTTCAGTTGTGCACGTATCCCGCTTGAATATATTCCCGTCCTATTGAACGTGCATCAGCTGATTAAGGATTACTTAAAACTAAATGTTTCCGTTCAACCCCATAAACCATATCTGACTAGCCTGAACCACAATGGAAGACAAGGACGTCCGAAATACATGATTTCTGAGCAACAAATGCAGTTTTATGTTGGTGAGTACGTAATTGTTTTTTTCATCCATATATAAGTACCAAAAACGACTTGACATAGGCTACCAAACACAATTTATAAGCATCTATAACTTGTTGCCATCGAACTTTTTTGTGACAGCAGGCAGATATCTACAAACAAAATCATCGACAGTGTTATTATAGTGATGTGACCGCTATCCTTAAAATAACAAAAATTAATGGCCTCTCAATATGCACAATCATTGCCAGCTGATTTAGACAATTTGTCCCCTTTGCGTGATACTCCACTTAGAAGTGTTGCAAGAGTAGGCTACAATATAATTATATTTATAGTTCAAATCATATCTACAGTTAAAATCTACAGTTATAACTATATCGTATCTACAGAAACATGGCATATGACTAGTTCCAGGAAGTATTTCCCCGAAGTTAGGCGTATTGTGTGAATCATATCGATATTATCGGAGGTCTATGCATAACCCCATAGGCCGAGCTCAGGGCCAAGCTATTGTTTGTAAGCGGGCGGCATAGCATATAGCTGGCAACATGGCATAATTACTGTTAATGAGGCTTCAATAAGGACGTTTTTTATTTAACGTGGAGAAATAAAGGTATCTAAATCAGTGAGTGTCAGATATAGCCTACTATTAAAACAATGCTTATATTCATTTCACTTGCTGTTTATTGACAACACATTTTTTTATTTTAGAAAATCATTTCACTGTTAAAGACATTGCAATCATGCTTGGTGTCTTAAAGAGAACTGTGGTGTACAGACTACAGAAATATGAGTCGTCCACACGCTCTTACACTAAGACCACAGATGAAGAACTTGACAGGCAAATACAGGAGATAATGATTGCATTTCCACGTTCAGGTTTGTTGTATCTAACATTTCAATATCTATGTTTTTTAACAATGTTTTATATATTTTAGGAAATAATGTTTATTTATATATTTGACATTCTATTGTAACGTGCCTATTTAGATCGACAACATAAATCAATTTTTTATGGTATCAATATTTTAGGTTCAATCACCGCCTTGTGATTGAAAAGTTATCATTGAGAAGTGTATTATCTTTGTATAGGTTTAACTTCAATAGAAGGACACGTAGTGGCTGCGGGAATTCACGTCCCAAGGCAGAATATACGTGATTCTGTTGGACGCCTTGATCCCTTTACCAAAAGGGTTAGGAACATCCGAGATGTCATAAAGAGACGAGTTTACAAAGTACATTCTCCTCTGGCTCTTTGGCATATGGACGGTAATCACAAACTTATCAGGTGTGTATTGATTTATAAATATGCATGATGTCATATATGACCCTATCAATAATTATTTATATTTTTTGACTTGAACGGGTGGTATATGGCCTAGACCTTTTATGGCCTTTACTCTTCCTTTACCAATTTCGCATTTATGTGTATATGGCCTAGACCTTTTATGGCCTAGACCTTTTATGGCCTTGACTCTTCCTTTACCAATTTCGCATTTATGTGAAAACTACCTTCCTTTACCAAATTCGCATTTATGCGAAATCCACATGTGTACATACATTAATTCCATTTAATATATTTTATTAAATTCGTGGTTGAAAATCGTCGACCAGAATGGTCAGTGACGCAATGTTCTCTTGCATTTTAAATTTGTGCGATGTGCGCATGCGCATGGCAATTACCTGTATTGTTCCCAAGGGTTACCTCAGGGGTCCTTCCTAAAAAAGAAGTCGGTTTCTGGGGATAGTTTTATCAGGGGGAAGTTGGAAAGAGAAGAGTTAAAGCTGCATATTATTCAAAAACTGGTAATCTATTGAATCGTACAATTCACTGGCACACCGGTATTACAAATATACATAATATCAAATTAAAGATTACTATAACAAATGTGTGATGACCTTAAGGTTGCCACTCTGCAGACGGCAGTTTTAACAAAATTGCGTTAATAATACAGATTTTTTGCAATGCTAGTGGAAGCGTCACATGAAGCGTCACATATGGTGACATTCACACGACCTGTTGAAACTTGAAAAAAACAATATTCGCTAGTACTTGAATAATGTAATAGTTTTATTCTCTGGAATTTGCAAAGCCAGTTGTGGCGCAGAAGTCAATTCTTGTGAATTTTTGTTTATTTCTCTCCAGTGTCAAAGTGTCAAGTTTATTACATCTAGCTCACCTGCGGTTTTATGTAATGTCTCTGACAAATTTGCATATGTGCACATCTTGATTTTTCGGATGTTTCAATTTAAGATGGAGGCTTATTATTCATGGCTGTATTGATAGATTTAGCAGATGTATTACCTATCTTACTGCTAACTGTGACAATCGAGCTCACACTGTCTTGGAAGCCTTCAAAGTGGCTGTTCAGAATTGGGGTCTTCCTTCCAGAGTCCGAGGAGATATGGGAGTGGAGAATCACGATGTCGCTCACTAAATGCTGCAACACCCCAGAAGGGGATCTGGTCGTGGGAGCTACATCACTGGCAAGAGCGTGCACAACTCTAGAATAGAGAGATTGTGGCGGGATGTCTACCAAGCAGTTTTATCAGGAGCGTATGATTTGTTTAAATCATTGGAAACTGCTGGCCTACTTGATCCAGACAATGAGCTTGACTTGTTCTGTCTGCATTATGTGTTTTTGCCAGTTATCAAACGCCAGCTGGACATGTTCACTGAAGCATGAAACCACCACAAATTGAGCACCGTGCACAACAAAACTCCAATGCAGCTGTTCATCATTGGTATGCATCAAGTTGCCAATGAATCCGGAATCATACCTTCTGAATATTTTGAGGATCTTACAGAGGTATTTCATATACATTTTTAAACAATAATAAGCTTGTAGCTAATGCTTTGGTGTTTAATGTCCTACAAGTCATCTCTCAATATAGTTTTTTTTAGGAATCATGGATACATCTACATCTTTCTAGACATCGATATTTTGTTTGGATACATTTGCTATATATCTTAAATATGTATATTTTTGAAACAAATCATATTATATTCGTCGTTAAAACATCGAAATTGCTAAGTTCAATATTCCTAACTTTTTACATGCTGAGATCAGCATCGAAAAGTCCATGCGTTTTAGTATAAAGTGCTTTATTGTACTTTCTCGGGTTCATTGAACCAGTGATTGGATTTCAGATAGAGGACGATCGGTGATAAAAATCCACCCAATTTCTACAATTGTCTTTACCAACTTCAGGTCAGAAACATATATGATTCCTAACTAAATTTACTGTATCAATACCCAAATTGTACGATTTACACCTTACCTTTGCATCTATTTTTAAACTTAAAGCGACACAATCAGGCTGAAATAATAATAAAAAATCATTATTAATATTCTGGCTCCTTAATAAGTCCATAATATATTAACAAATCCATCGGCTAGAATAACGGTCTTTAAAATTTTTGGTTGCTGTGGCAACGTAGCAAGTGTATCGAAAACCCCGTTTATCAGTTATTCATTCCTGTATTTCTTATTTTGGACATGCGTGTCTGAAATTAAATGTCGTCCTTATTTCTCGCGTAACTGGTAAATGCGCCACCCAAAATTTAAAAGAGTTTCCTAGTCTATGGACATGTTGACATATTATGGACATATCAAGAAGCAAAAACAAAATGATGATTTTTGCCTGATTGTGTCGCAATAGGATAGCTGGTTTATTTTATGTACCTTGTCATCTGTATTTGCAGGATGCTATTGAAGAATTTGGTGTTCACCCAGACGGTCCCATCTTGGATGAAGACAGAGGATTTGGAATCATCGTTACTCATCCGACCTCACCATTTACCCCAGACCAATTTCTGCAATTTTGTAACAGGATGCAACAACCTACACAGACTAATAATCCATGGGACATAGCTCCCTATATTGCTGCAGTGGATATTGCGAGATATATTTTATGAGAGTTCATCTTAATTAAATATTATATCAGATATTTTGGCTCATTGTTTAAATTCATTTATTCATATACTGACATGTTCTGTTCACAGAGTGAACGCATATATTTTATTTTATTTCTAGCAAAGAGTGTCAAAATAAGCATTTAGTTCAGTATGTTGTTCCGTTATTACGCTTTTTATCGTTATTTGTCGCCATTGGTTTCATTTTTTACAAAAATTCTCAGAACCACAAGTTTAGTCAATATTGATGAGATTAAAATAAATTCTATGACTTTGGTCATCAATTCCACTAAGATCATCGAAATACGTTATGTATATTGACCAAGATTTTCGCGTTTTTTGGTGGCAGCGGCCATTTTGAAAGGATGTGTAATGTTTATACACAGCGGATTATGGTTCAATCTGAATAAACTTATTCTTGTTCGTGTCGTCTATATGTGAGCTACGGTGGCTTTTCAGGACCACCACGGTACTAAGCATCTGAACCTGCTCATAAAGGGTGCAGATAAACATGTTAGCCTGACATTGCGGAAGGGGATGAGGATGCTGTAATTTAGGCCTAATTCATATCGCGGATGCCTTCTCTGATAAGAGATCCCAGCAAACAAGAGAAAATTTCAATTAAAGTTAAAGCAAGGCTTTCTGAGAATTTCTATGAAAATCACGCAGAGCTGAATTGCACTCAACGTGGGGTTGGAGAATATATATAATTCAAAAAATGTTCCAATAAATAGGTTCAGTAATTTTTATTATCAACAACAGAGCAGGTACAATACAATGGTATAAATCAAATCAAGCGTGACAATGCAACACAACAACAGAAACCACTTGGCGTATACCTGCCATATAGGTATATACCAAAGCATATCTATAATGATGTTGTCATGACCATAAGTAGGCCTTGACAAGGAGTTACGTGAATGTTTATCTCATGTATCCTTTAATGTCAATAAACGAATATTATTATGTAAATATAGTTATTGTTATTTTACTCACTGCATTAGACCCTACACGTATTTTTTGAGCAATTTGACAGTGATTTGAAAAGTAACCTATCCTGACAATGATAAGAATAAAAAAAACATGGAAACCAACAGGCGCGGATAAGTGACACCTGCTATTAAATACACACGTTTATAATATAATGTTTATAAGATATCACCAAAATATGGCAGTCTGGGAAAATTTCCAAATCAGTTACAACTTATAAGGAGGTTATTAACCCTTTTCTTGTAGGGCTGAATTTTTAATTGAAATCTCCATGGTTCTGGAAGCTGTATAATTACAGAGATATCAGATGTATATATCATATTGCTGTACATAATGGTACAAGTGATTGCCGTACAAAAACCAAATGGTAGTATATTTTTTTACTTATACTATTGGCTGTGCAGAGCAGTATACCATCTATTTTATCCCCTCTTAATATGACTATGCGATTAATGGCGGCTTCGTAGCTAGGGAAAATGTTGTAACCAGTAGGCCTATATACTTTAATTTCGCACTACTTCACACTATACTTCTAAACAGGGTCACTTCGGTATTTAGATATTACATGTGTAACTATAAATATATTGGTATAATAACTATGTGTCATCCCAATCTGCCACACTGAAATATGTGTGACTTATTCAACAACGCTGTTTCAGGTAAGTGCTTTCTTCAGTCCTGAGTATTTGTGATGATTGAATATTTTTCAAAAAATTGTTGATAATAATTATAGCAATTCTTAGCTCTTTGGATCGGTGAATGGCCCTCAGGATAATTTGTATTTTGCGCAACGCAACGCAACGCACCATATTGCTCAGGGGTCGTCTAAAAAAACAGGATAATTAAAATCTCCCACAGAATACTTAAAAATAATTTCTAGGTAATACACAATCTTATCTGCTAAATTGTAATAATGATGATAAATACATCCTCAACACATCCCATTTTTTCCATACAATTCGTGTTGCGTTGCATTGCGAAAATTACAGTTATCCCCTGGGTAACTGTTTTTTGCGCAACGCAACAAATCCTAAATCATCATTCTACATGCAAAAAAAAAACACACGCAGCGTTGCTAAGCTATATTCCAATGATACATCCCAAATTAACAAGACTACATAAGTCCAGGAACTCCCGCTCCGAATTAGAATTTGATTTAAGCAATTTTGTGTAGGGTTATTAATGTAGTCCTGGGCTAGGTCAAAAATCAAGACGCAAGACAACTAGGTCTAAGAGGCTCAGTTTAAGAGTAAGATAAGAACTACACAGTCTGTCAGATATTGCAAACCTCCATTGAAATTAATGATCCTAATCAGTATCCCAGTAATAGTCTACCTATCTGGTACGGTTTACCCGATATCAGGCCAATCGAGGTAAATAATGGCTGATTTACGGTCATTTTGAATTCGATATAGACTAGTTAAAAAATTTCAGGATGTATTCTCCCCCGAAACCTCACATTCCGTTTTATAGTAATTATTTGTTCTATAGTAATGGTCTAGCTATCTAGCACAGTTTACCTGATATCAGGCCTATCGAGCTAGATAATGCCGATTGTTGGCCATTTTGAATTCGAGTTAAAAATTTCCAGGGTGCATCCACTCCCGAAAAATCGCATTTTGTTTTATAGTAATGGTCTAGCCATCTAGCACGATTTACCAAATATCGGCCATGTGAAAGTGAATAATGGCCGATAGACGGCCATTTTGAATTTGATGGAGTCTAATTTTTCAAGATACATCCTTTCCTGAAATCTCACATTTTGTTCTATACAGTAGTAATGGTCTAGCCATCTAGCACAGTTTACATAATAACAGCCATGTGAAAGTGAATAATGGCCTAAAGGCGGCCATTTTGAATTTGATCAAGTCGAAATTTTTCACGATGCATCCTCCTCCAAAATCTCACATTTTGTTTTATAGTAATGGTCTAGCCATCTAGTACGGTTTACCAAATAACGGCCATGCGAAAGTGAATAATGGCCGATAGGCGGTCATTTTGAATTTGATTGAGTCAATTTTTTTCAAGATGCATCCACTCCTGAAATCTCACATTTTGTTTTATGGTAATGGTCTAGCTATCTTACACGGTTTACCAAATATCAGCAATGTGAAAGTAAATAGTTTTTAAAAGGCATCCTCTCCGTAAACGTCACATTTTATTTTATAGTAATGGTCTAGCCATCTAGCACTGTTTACCAAATATCAGCCATGTGGAAGTGAATAATGGCCGATAGGCGGCCATTTTGAATTTGATCGAGTCTAATTTTTTCAAGATACATCCTCTCCTGAAATCTCACATTTTGTTCTATAGGCCTACAGTAGTAATGGTCTAGCCATCTAGCACAGTTTACATAATAACGGCCATGTGAAAGTGAATAATGGCCTAAAGGGCGGCCATTTTGATTTTGATCGAGTCGAAATTTTTCAAGATGCATCCTCCCCCGAGAACTCATACTTTGTTTTGTAGTAATGGTCCAGCCATCTAGCACGGTTTACCAAATATCGGCCATGTGAAAGTGAATAATGGCCGATAAGCGGCCATTTTGAATTTGATCAAGTCGATTTTTTTTCAAGATGCATCCTCTTCGGAAATCTCACATTTTGTTTTATAGTAATGGTTTAGCTATCTAGCACGGTTTACCCAATATCAGGCCTGTCGAGGTGGATAATGGCCGATAGGCGGCCATTTTGAATTTAATCAAGTTGAAATTTTTCAAAATGTATCCTCTCCTAAAACCTTACAATTTGTTTTAAGTAATGATTGAGCGGTTTTCATGATATTCCGCTATATAAGGCCTGTCGAGGTGAATAATGGCTGATAGGCGGCCATCCTGAAACCTTACAATTTGTTTTATAGTAATGGTGTAGCTATCTTGAGCGGTTTTCATGATATTCCACAAAATATTTCAGTCGGATTTACCGATGTTATAAATTAGGTCAAAGTACTGGGTCAACTTCAAGGTCAAGGTCCAAAAACCTGAAAAGGCACAACTAGGGACCTTAGAGAACATGTATGTGCAATATGACTGTAATCGGCCCAGTACTTTTCGAGAACTGCACCGGAAACGAAGTGTGCGTCAAAACGTCTAAATAAGTCATAGTTCTGAACCAAAAGTAGATCAAAGTTCATATACCCCAAAAGGCACAACTAGGCCCCCTAGAGGTGTTGTGTGTAAAATTTGAAGACAATCGGACAAGTACTCCGAAAACGAAATGTTCACGGACGGCCCAACGCCGACACATCATCATTTCTCCTCTGCGACTTTGCGTATTGAATTCAGATCAAAAATATTCTAACGTGTCCATTATTCACCTGGAAGTAGCTCACATACCAAAAATTGTTGTCCTAGCTTATTTTCTTACAAAGTTATAGGCAAAAGAAGAAAACGGGAGCGGAATCCATAGTTTGGGAGAAGAAGATTCACACAGGGTCCATTATGGATAACAGTGACATATATATTGTCAATTATATAACTGTCTCATGGTTCGTTTTTAGTAGGCCCCATGTTGCGGCGTCTGTGATCGCCAGGAGTGATGATGACGATGCTCATTAGACGCTAACAAACACCACACGCTGAACCGCGGCAGTTGTTTCAACGTTGGGCCAGCGTCGTTGACGATTGAACGCACTTTCAACAGAAGTGGATCACGCGTTTGATTGGATTAATCTACCTTATCTTATTAAACAACGATATCACACCACTTCTAAGTTTTTATAGGCTCACGTAAAGCAAATAATAACAATTAATAATTCAAGCAGGTATAATTAAGTATAAACGGCCGACATTTTGAATTTCGCGCGTTTGTAGGCCTAAACAACATACAGCTCACTGTCTAGAAACGCAGTGCTAGATAGGCATCCCGTCTATAAGATAACTTAACCATTTCACGGCGCAGCGCCGGTGCAGCCGTTTCAGCGTAACCCCCTTTCAGCATACCGGGGGGTACGTTAAATAATATTATGAATATTGTATAAATTTGTTCGATTATAGGTCTATCTCAGGGTCTAGCGTTAGCGTTTCTGTGCGTTCGATTTTTTATGCGCCGGAAATGTTGTGATGTCATAGACGACTGGCATTGCGCATATTGTAAGCACAGATAGATCCCTATGCGTTGATCGTTATCTGGATTAACCTCTTAAAGGGACTGGCCCAGGCTGAAATCATCAAAAAATCGGTGATTTTATTTTGGCTCCTTAATATGACCATATGATGTAAACATGTCCATAGACTAGAACTGCAAAAGTTTTTTTAATTTCTGTGCTGCGCATTCACCAGTTGGACCAGATATAGAGACGAAATTCCTGATTTCTAATTATTGACAACCATGTCAAAAATTAGAAATACGGCAATGTCGTCTCTATATCTAGCCTAACTGGTGAATGCGCAGCAGAAAAATGAAAAAACTTTTGCCGTTCTAGTCTATGGACATGTTTATATCATATGGTCATATTAAGAAGTCAAAATAAAATCACCGATTTTTTTATGATTTTAGCCTGGACCAGTCCCTTTAAGCTCCCTGGTCATCTGCATTAAGCTCAATTTGTTGTTATTTTATCACTGAAAATAATTATACAGTCCTACGAAAATAGACAGTTTGGCACCAATCTTTAAAACAGGCGAAAACATGGCCAACGTTACATCTGCAATAGATAAATCGATAGATAATAACGACAATGACAGGGCGAGACTATTTCTTTTCGTCAGTTGACCCCAGAGATCATAAGGTTATATAGAGATTAAAGTGTTTCCAGACATCGCTAATAACATTTTCTTTTTCGCTAGTTGCCATAGAAATCAAATTGTTACATGGAGATTTAAGTGTTTCAGGACCTCGCGCTAACAGTTTTTTATATTAGTTTCCATTGGGGTCAAGAGGTTATATAAAGATTAAAGTGTTTCGAGACCTCGCGCTAACCATTCTACTCGTTAGTTGACATCGAGATTAAAGGGTTACCGGTATATGAAGATTAAAATTGATTTAAAACCTCTTGTTAACATATTTTTGTTCGTTAGTTTCCCCTGTGATAAAAGGGTTATACCTATGGCGATTAAAATGTCTCTAAACAATTTCCCAATGCTATGTCATGGAAATATAAAATATAATTTATTGTTATTAATGAAAGTTAACCGGTAAAATTGAGGGGGTAATTTGAAACTAGAGGGGGTAACTGTCTCATGGTTCGTTTTTGGTATGTTGCGGCGTCTGTGATCGCCAGGAAAAGTACAAACATTAACCTAATGTCGGGTTAATATAGTGGAGGGTGGAGGGGGATCGACGTAGGGGGAGGGGAGGGGGCAGGTCTGAGAACATGCCCCCTCTCCAGAAAGAAATAAAATTAGTTATGATATGGTATGGTTATGATGGGACATTGTTTCGCTGTTGTATCCTTGGGCAAGGCACACAAATGCTTCACTTGACTGTAAATGACCACCTAGTAGGCCTAGGAAATGAAATGAATCGGGCTTTAGGCCACCTTTGTGCACATATAGGCTAAACTGGGCCAGGAGAACCTCCTGAGGATGGTGAGATGATTGAGATGACACTGTCCTCCAGACACAGGATTCGAAATTCGAGCCCCGACGGTCTGAGGCCGAGCACGCTACCTCTCGGTCAGGGTGGCTCCCCGCAATACTGACTTTCACACGTGGATGGGGAAGAAACATTTTTTGTTTATTTCAAACCGCCGAGACCGGTAACCGAACCCCGAACTCTGGCGTGAAGGGCAGCGGTGCTAACCACTACCCTAGGACCCCCGCCTAGTAGGCCTAGGACAGAGATGGCAACGTGTGCATGCGATTAGCTCCTAGCGCCGAAATGGCTGCAGTGCTGTATGCTTAAAAAAAAGGGAGTTGAAATTATTGCGCAGAGAGCATTATTTGTGCGCTATATAATTACTCACCATTATTAGAATAATTTATTAGTAATCTCCAATTCCTACTAAAAACATTTACCTCGTCAGGTAGTAAAAATGTCATTGTTACTATTCAAATTAATAAGAGTAAAATTGATGTCAATATTTAGTTTTTAGTCTGTTCTCAAGTATTCACTGTCAAGAGGTTTTGAAATATCTGATACAAATATGCAACCTATATATTGGTAATGATCATAGTTGCACATAACACTGCATACGCATGATAAGTGATCATATCAGGTACAACTTTTCTATCACTTCCTACTAAAAAGATTTACTTTGCATAGTAAAAATTGAATTTGGTATTATGAAAAAAAAGTGAAAAAAATTGTATATTTCAACGTTGGTTAAACCATTACCCAATGCTTGTTAATGTCATGTGACTACTTAGTAACTTCGCTGTCACGATGCGGAATGTTTTTGTTTCTGTTAACAAATGCATATATCAAGTAGTGGTCTTGGGTATGGCCGATATTCTGACATATTTACGATGGTTGAATGTTAGCACAGCATTGGGCCACAATACTCATATTGATGGCGTCGGCCCAGCATTGGGCAGACAATGCGTGCTGCAGGTTAACCCCCCTCACTTTCACACACCAAATAACGTCGGTGGCTTTTGACGTACCCTAGATTCCACGGTCTGATACGGTGGGTATTTGTAGTATAAAGTGTTGTATAGTGCACACACATTTCTTTACATGGCAATATACGACTTGGAAATAAAAGTACCGGTAGTTTAGTCTTTTCGGTGCTTTTGAATTTTTTGCTTTTGTTTTTATTTTATTAAAGGCCAGTAGGCTATATAACTATACATTTATTTTTTCAAATTGAAATGTCAACATATGCATTCCCTTTAACCCTTTCCAGCCCGAGTTTTTTTAATGAAATTTAAATAAAAATAATTACTCAATACAAGTATTAAGATATCTTTTAAACGGTTATTCCAATGCACATGAAATTTTCTACATGCACGAAAAAACACTTGGGCGATCAATAAAAGCTTCTTATCATACTCCTCGAAGACGTACCCTTACTCCCTAGAAACGGTATACATGGCAACAGTACACAATTTTATGTATTTTGTATTTTCAAGACTCACGAGATCAAATTATCATGGAAAAAAAATATATTTATATATTAATATAATTGTAAGATGTCCGTGGGACATGTTACACAACGAATCCTCAATATAAGATCAGTAGCTGTTGTTGCTATGGGTATATACGTCAACAACCATTATAAGATCAGTAGCTGTTGTTGCTATGGTTATATACGTCAACAACCATTAACCCAGTAGCTGTTGTTGCTATGGTTATATACGTCAACAACCATTAACCCTCTTCATGCGAACTATTTCATTATTTAAGAAATAAAGTGTAAAAAATGAGTAATTTCAGTAGCTACCGCTGAGCTTGCAAGACATTTTCAGCAGTTCAGGATATCAAAACGGGTATCATTATTAGCTCCCGCCGTCACCGTAGGTGAGCGAAGGGAGCTATGGATTCTACCTCCGTTTTTTTGGCCTCTTCTTTTGCCTATAACTTTGTGAGAAAATAAGCTAGGATAACAATTTTTGGTATGTGGGTTACTTCCAGGTGGCTAATGGACGGGTTAAAATATTTTTAATCTGAATTCAATACGCAAGGTTGCAGAGGAGAAAATGATGATGTGACGGCGTTGGGCCGTTGGGCCGTTGGGCCGTTGGGCCGTTGGGCCGTTGGGCCGTCCGTAAACAATTCGTTTCCGGAGCATATCTCTGAAAGTACTTGTCCGATTGTCTTCAAATTTTACACACAACACCCCTAGGTGGTCTAGTTGTGCCTTTTGGGGTATTTGAACTTTGACCTACTTCTGGTTCAGAACTATGACCTATTTAGACGTTTTGACGCGCACTTCGTTTCCGGAGCAGATCTCGAAAAGTACTGGGCCGATGACAGTCATATTGCACATACATGTTCTCTAAGGTCCCTAGTTGTGCCTTTTCAGGTTTTTGGACCTTGACCTTGAAGTTGACCCAGCACTTTGACCTAATTTATAACATCGGTAAATCCGACTGAAAGATTTTGCGGAATATCATGAAAACCGCTCAAGATAGCTACACCATTACTATAAAACAAATTGTGAGGTCTCAGGAGAGGATGCATCTTGAAAAATTTCAAGTCGATAAAATTAAAAATGGCCGCCTATCGGCCATTATTCACCTTGACAGGCCTGATATTGCGGAATATCATGAAAACCGCTCAAGATAGCTACACCATTAATATCAAATAAATTGTAAGGTTTCAGGAGAGGATGCATCCTGAAAAATTTGAAGTTGATAAAATTCAAAATGGCCGCCTATCAGCCATTATTCACCTCGACAGGCCTGATATTGTGGAATATCATGAAAACCGCTCAAGATATCTAAACCATTACTATAAAACAAATTGTAAGGCTTCAGGAGAGGATGTATTTTGAAAAAATTCATTTTGTCAAAGTTCAAAATGGCCGCCAATCGGCCATTATTCACTTTCACATGGCCGTTATTTGGTAAACCGTGCTAGATGGCTAGACCATTACTATAAAACAAAATGTGTGATTTCAGGAGAGGATGCATCTTGAAAAATTTGACTCGATAAAATTCAAAATGGCCGCTTATCGGTCATTATTCACTTTCACATGGCCGTTATTTGGTAAACCGTGCTAGATGGCTAGACCATTACTATAAAACAAAATGTGTGATTTCAGGAGAGGATGCATCTTGAAAAAATTCGACTCTATAAAACTCAAAATGGCCGCTTATCGGCCATTATTCACTTTCACATGGCCGTTATTTGGTAAACCGTGCTAGATGGCTAGACCATTACTATAAAACAAAATGTGTGATTTCAGGAGAGGATGCATCTTGAAAAAATTAGACTCGATAAAATTCAAAATGGCCGCTTATCGGCCATTATTCACTTTCACATGGCCGTTATTTGGTCAACCGTGCTAGATGGCTAGACCATTACTGTAAAACGAAATGTGAGATTTCAGATGAGGATGCATCTTGAAAAAAATTGACTTGATCAAATTTAAAATGGCCGCCTTTTCGGCCATTATTCATTTTCACATGGCTGATATTTGGTAAGCCGTGCTAGATGGCTAGACCATTACCTGATTACTATAAAACAAAGTGTGAGTTTTCGGGGGAGGATGCACCCTGAAAATTTTTAATTTACGAATTCAAAATGGCCGACAATCAGCATTATTTACTTCGATAGGCCTGATATCAGGTAAACCGTGCTAGATAGCTAGACCATTACTATAAAACAAAATGTGACGTTTAGAGAGAGGATGCCTTTAAAAAACTTTCGACTCAATCGAATTCAAAATGGCCGCCTATCGGCCACTATTTACTTTCACATTGCTGATATTTGGTAAACCGTGTTAGATAGCTGGACCATTACTATAAAACAAAATGTGAGATTACAAGAGAGGATGCATCTTGAAAAAAATTGACTCGATCAAATTCAAAATGGCCGCCTATCGGCCATTATTTACTTTCACATAGCCGGTTTTTAGTAACCGTACTAGATGGCTAGACCATTACTATAAAACAAAATGTGAGATTTCAGGAGAGGATGCATCTTGAAAAATTTTGACTTGATCAAATTCAAAATGGCCTCCTATCGGCCATTATTCACTTTCACATGGGCGATATTTGGTAAACCGTGCTAGATGGCTAGACCATTACTATAGAATGAAATGTGACATTTCAGCTGAGGATGCATCTTGAAAAATTCCGACTCGATCAAATTCAAAATGGCCCCCTATCGGCCATTATTTACTTTCACATGCCCAATATTTTGCAAACTGTGTTAGATGTTAGTCTATTACTATAAAACAAAATATGAGGTTTCGGGGGAGGGATGCACCCTAAGTTTTTAACTAGTTTATATCGAATTCAAAATGACCGTAAATCAGCTATTAGTTACCTCGATTGGCCTGATATCGGGTAAACCATGCCAGATAGGTAGACCATTACTGGGATACTGATTAGGATCATTAATTTTAATGGAGGTTTGCAATCTCTGACAAAAATTGTCTAGTTCTTATCTTACTCTTAGACTGAGCTTCTTAGACCTAGTTGTCTTGCGTCTTGATTTTTGACCTAGCCTAGTACTACATTAAAAACCCTACACAAAATTGCTTAAATCAAATTCTAATTCGTCGCGGGAGCTCCTGGACTTATGTAGTCTTGTTAGTATGGGATTGAGTTACATGTAGACTCTTTAGGTTAGATTATTCAGGACCAGTTCAAGGTCATTTCACTTCACATGATTTTGGGGAGCTGCCACAGATGATGTTTCTATACATTGCGCTCATCCAGAAGTGGGCAATATGGCTTGGCTTGTGTAATTTTTTTTATTTGAATTTACGAAACTTTGACCTTGCAATGACCTTCAGGTGACCTTCGATTGACCCTAATGTTGCATGATCACAAAGTCCTGCCCCTGCCGAATCCTACATGTATACATATGGTTAATACACCTTGTAGATCCACAGTTACAGCCATTATACCAAAACATGTGTGTTTCAATTAAATGGCCGCCATTATCCCTGAGTCCTGGCATCAACTTGAGAGTCAAAGGGTTAGTACAATTAAAGCTGAAATATGAATGGGATAGAGGGTAAATATATATTTTAAAATCATTACCGAACTAATTAAACCTTGCACAATACATTCTGGCCGAAATTATACAATTTTAAATGTATTATGGCAATCTTAAGGCCCTGTGAATGTAAAAGACGAGCATGGGAAAAATGACGTCATATTTCACCGGCCCTCAGGGGCCGTACGGGCGCGAAAGGGTTAAATATAGCCTGAAATTACACATTTTTACATTTTGATTCCGCAAATATTAATGAGCCCAGGTATATTCCGCATGGAAAGGGTTAAATCACATATTTTACTATATACTTCACCTTTTATTTACGAAAAAAAAATTAGCGAAAAAAAATATCATAACGTTAGTAAGTTTGGAGTGTAGAAAATCGCAATTTCGACGACGAAAAAACATGACCACAGCCCAGGTGCGCGCATAATATCATAACGCTGCCTGGGAAGTATCACTATTGCGAGCACCTGTGGTGATGTTCTTTCGTCGTCGAAAATGCGATTTTCTACAGTCCAAACTTACTAACGTTATGACATTTTTTTGGTAAATTATTGTTTTTTTTGTATTAGACTGATAAGATGACGTAGTTAACCTTTTCACTACCATACATGACGGAAATTTCTGTCGTCATTCGTCAATGAACGTAACCATAAAATGACACAAATTTTGGTCAAATATATACTACATTTATGTATTTTTCGTCATTTGAAGCTGGAAATTGCGTTAGCAATTCCAGCTTCAAATGACGAACAATAGAACTCCTACACCAGTATATCTGGATCCTGGCATGCACTCCGGCCTGGAAGTCAAAGGGTTAAAGTAGGTGGGTCGTTAGTATTCGCTGTGCATGTAGGTATATTCGCATGCACAATAATCTATGTATGCTATAGTACTAGTACATTAGTAGTCATTTTCATTAATGTTCAGACACAGTGAAGCGAAACGACACACCTGCTTATAGTGAAAGTTTTTATGTTTGTGATAACGATAATAAACCTTCCGCAGAGAATTAATTTTTAATTGTCCGCGGAAGGTTTTTAATTATCCGCGGAAGGTTTTTAATTGTCCGCGGAAGGTTTTTAATTATCCGCGGAAGGTTTTTAATTGTCCGCGGAAGGTTTTTAATTATCCGTGGAAGATTATAATTCTCCGTGGAAGGTTTTCAATTATCCGCGGAAGGTTATAATTCTCCGCGGAAGGTTTTTAATTGTCTGCGGAAGGTTTCTAATTATCTGCGGAAGGTTTTTATTTATCCTCGGAAGGTTTATTCACTTATGAGGGTGATGGCCAACCATAGAGGCGGGCACAAGGGAAGGAGGGTCCTGTCCCCTCCCCTTAATTTGCAGCCTTTCAACAAGCCAAGACATTGAACCAATGCTGGCTCAAGGCTCGGCCAGCATTGGTTCAATGACTCATGGTAGCTGCAGTCTTCCATTGAGAAAACGTTGTAGGCTCATAGTGCGGCTCCAGACGATGGGCCGGCATTAATCCACCATTGGATTGGATCACCCTCTGGATTAATTACCAACACAACTGCGAATAGTGATACCCCCTGGCGAATGATAAGAAACACAAAGGATTATTTCACATTGCACATACATGTGATCGAGTACATACAGCTTTACATGGTTCACATGTGCATAGCATTGTCCAAATGGCGGTTCTACTTGCAAACTGTCCCGTAGGCCTACAATGACTTCATACCGGTTACATCGTCTAAATGGTAGGCCTACACATAGGCTAATAAATGTCGCATTCTCCTCATGTTAGTTATGCTACAATACATTATCCTAATACAAGGTAGCTTACATTGACCAAAGTAATGTCTCATTGACCTCATGTTAGTTACATTGTCCTAATGGGCAATACATTGATCAAACTAAAATTGTACTGTCCTCGTGGTAGTTATATTGTCCTAATGGCAGATACATTGACCAAATTAAAATTACACTGTCCTGTTGTTAGTTACTTAGTCCTAATGACAATGTATATTATAATCAAAGTAAAGTTACATTGTCCCAGTGACAAGGGTTATAATGATGCACCGCATTGTACATTGAGCTAATCAGTTTTGCACTGTCCTCATGATGTTTTAATTGTCCAAATGACACCATTTATATTGGCCGAATCTATATTGCATTAATCAAACAAATTTAGCATTGTCCTCATTTGTGTTGCATTGTCCTAACGGCAATACATACAGTGATCTAACAGATTCTACATTGTCCTCATATTGTTGGACTGTCCTCATGCAAATGTTGTCTTTTTTGCGGACTTGGCGCCCCATAAGCAGGACATGAAATTTATGGATTGAATACATAAAATGGTTAGAATACTACTCCTTTTCATACGTGCAGAGCGCAGTGGAGATTGGGATCTGTATCTAAATTGTATCGCCAAAATAATTCCTGTACTCAAAAATGAGCATAGAAGAATTTACAAAGTACACATCACAAAGATATTGGACCATTCGTAGAAGTAACCGTTTCTGGTCTGGCAATTTCACAGACCAAACCATCGAACAAGTACTGATGAGAATGCTTAAGTCACGATCCAGGAGGTCAAGCGCACGGTCGTGGTGTCACACCGAGCACCCAATTAAAAATGGTGCACATAATTCCACTAACTGTTCCAATTTGTGAGTCTCTAGAGGTATTCAGTGGTGTACACTCCTATACAACTGATCAGCACAAGGACCTACGCCCTACCTCAACAGCCCGTGATGGCATTCATTTAAAGATTACCTTGCCCAGCACTCCCCATTCATCTACAAGGGTGAATATATGGACAGGAATTGTTGCTCCTGCAACAGCCAACGCAGATCGTGCAATTGAACTGGGAGAGTTGACTGCTAATCAACTCACTTGCAATAACTGGCAAGAACATGCGGAAGAGTAACAAAAATGTACTTGCGAATGCCCTGAAGTCCTACGTCAACCCTGTACATGCCAGTGAGCTTTAAAATGCTCTACATGTCGTTGATGGAGGACACCTGTTACACAGTGTAATGTGGCCGAAAGACTACATAATATGACGACGTTATCAATGATTATGTTTCATATGTAGTCACCAACTATGGAAATGAGGCTATTGTGTGCTTGATGGCTATGGTGACCCCTCTGATTTCACTAAGTTTGCTCAGCAGTGTCGTCGTACAACTGGTAAAAATGTAGCTCCAGATATTCTCTTTGAACTTCAAATGCCAGTGACGTGTAGCCAAACTGCTTTTCTAGGCAACCACAAGAACAAATCTAGATTTACCTCTGCTCTTATAGCCTCTTTAACGTATAGTGATATAAAATGCTCACAAAGTCAAGCAGATGCTGATTTTCTCATCTTTAACTCTGCTATCGAGCTAGCTGTTATTTTAGTAGGAAAATATACTGATTTATTGGTTATGTTGATTGACGGATCATGTCCAAATTAGTAAATGCAATATTCAAACAATACTATTTACAGCACAGACTCTATCAGAGATGCTTTGCCATCCGATGTTAGGGACTATTTGCTTGTTGCATATGCAATTACAGGCTGTGATATAGTTTTGGCCATGTATAAAGTTGGTAGAAAAACAGCTCTAGCTGTTTTGGAAAATGAATGCAATTTCCTTGATATATTCAAAGAAAATGCAGCTCCCCTTGATAAAATTGTCAGGGCTGGAGAAATGTTTTTATTGAAACAATATAATGCAAAAGAGACATGTGTGTCACTTGATAATTCTCATCGTATAGACAAATGATAAAGAAAACTAAAGAAAAGGAAATCCTCATCCATTGCCTCATTTAAACTAGAAAGTTCACCACCCACAACTGCAGTTGCAAAATATCATGCATATCGCGCCTACCTTGCTGTGCAGGAGTGGTTGGGCAATTCGTTACAGGCCACTGACTGGGGATGGGAATATAATGATGATATGTTCATACCAGTCTACACAGACCAGTTGCATCCGATTCTGTATTAAATACGGTGTCATGTGGGTGTAAGACTGGTTGTGGGAAACGATGTTCATGTCGCAAGGCTGGTCTGGACTGTTCAGTCATGTGTTCGACATGTATTGGGCAAAATTGCAGTAATGCATGCCCGCTTGATAGTGAATAAATAATGGTACGAGGCTTTCTTAGTCTCATATTTAGCTTTTTTTCAAATGATATCTGAGAGTTATTAGCAATGTATATATGCTTGTCTAGATACTTCCTTTAAAGCAGTATGGTAATGGTTTTAGTGAAAATACAGTGTGATTAGTTTGTATGGTGTTGGTTCTAGTAAAAATACAGTATAATTAGGTTGATATTTACTGTATAATTAGTTTACATATTATAATGTATCAAACACCCTAAAAATATATCAGAGTAGGCCTACCATTTGTTTCATGATGTACAAATGCAATGTTGGAGCCAACTTGCGGGGTCATTGCTGATATATTTATTCAATAAATTCGCCAACAATTGAATTAAGAGTGTTATAATGACTTTAGAATAAAAAACAGAATTACAATGCATTACTGGTCCCTCAAATCATATATTACACGATCAGATATTTAGCACAGCCGGGATTTTGGGGGATTTTATGTATTTCCACTCAGGAGATGTCAGAGAACCATCCCTGAAAAATTCAGCTTTCTGCATTTTTTTTCCAGGTTCCAAGTGTTATAGTGCTTAATGCTCCTGGGCTATACCAGGCCGTATGTAACCAAAAAATTTCGAAGAAAAGTGTTTACAACACTTCACGCTTTAGGACACCCTTCTCCTAGAGCCACAGAACCTCTCATAAATTCTCGTTTTGTAGCTTTTTGTGTGGCACCAGATGAATATTGATATTGCGAATTGGTGCAGATCCTGCACAGGCTGTCAAACAGCTAAAGTTTCACGTCATAATAAACCAATTTTCGGAAAGTTCGAGGAACCGACTGAGAGGTTCGATCATGTACAAGTCGACCTCGTCAGACCTTCACCTTAATCCGATGGTTTTAAATATGTGACCGGAGTTTACACGAACAAAATTTGAAAGCACAGTCTTCGATAGAGACTCGCACTAACGAGAAGAATGAAGGTCTCCGAACATATTCACGCATTCCTTTACATTGAGGAAAAGACGTGCCGGTTTGAACCCCACAAAACACACACACAGACAATCGAAGTGATAGTAATGCCGTTAAAAATGGTAGAGTATTGGTGAATCCGCCACCTAAACAAACATGTGTTCGATGACAAATCCACACCCCTGCCCAATTCTTGCAGCTGGTTCACGCGGTTATAGCTCCTAATGATATATACTGTGGACCCAGCGCACGTATCATATAGTTAATTTGTAAATATAAATCCTGCCAGGCCTGGCACAAATAAATCATAGTTATGTAAAGTCATGAAAAGTTTTATAACGAAAACATGTTATTATGTCGAAATGTATTATATTTACTAAGTCAGTTGGATGAGATAAATGAGTTTTGAGCATGACTGTGTTAAAGAGGACATTTGCTAAGAGGATCGGGAATAATTAAAACATAGAGTTGGTCATAGCCGCACTCATCAATGTCCACCAACACCCCACGCTGTAAACCGACCTTGACTGTTTACGTTTTATTGTTATGTTGTTTATATAATGGTACAACTGCTACTTGGTAAGACGCGTAGATAACCGTACTTTTGCTATTTCTGCCGTTGCCGTAACCACAAGCATAGTTTTTTAGATATACGTTGTCACTTAGCCCAGGGGAAATGTGGCGACTGCAACTGCAGAACCGAATTTGTTGTGGCCGATTTCAGGCCAGACGGAATCTCAGCCTGACGAGTCAATAGCTTCCGTTTAGCCCTCACAATGTGTGAGTGCACTGCGTTCGTCCACTTCGACTTTGCTGCCTCCCGAGGACGGACGTGTGAGCCCGTTCTCCGCTTGCCAGCCGCAAGGCTGGGTCGTCGCCCTCTGCTGCCCAACTTAGTAGCACGCCAATCTGCCATCGCCTGCAAGATCATGACATGAATAAAGACAGAAAAAAAAGAATCATCTTTCTGTTTGTTCAATCGTATCATTCCCTGCTGATCGAGCATGACTCTGACAATTTGGCTTGTGTGTGGTGGTCACGTCCACAGGCCACGCACCCAATAAGCCTACTCTACAAAACCTTGAAAGTTGCAGTGGCCTTGCCTACTGATAAACTGATTAAGCAGGACTCAAGAACTTGTGGTGGAAAAAAAACAATTTTAAGCATATCAGGTGTAACAAAACTAAATATAAGTCATCCTTTTTTTCGAGGACAATTGTGGACTGGGATGAACTCCCAGAGAAGACCAAGGAAGCAGCAAATATAGGCATCTTCAAGAGGTGTCTGGGTACATGCTCCGCCCATCAAACACACATGCGTGCACCCCCGTGGCGTTGATGACCTACCCAGGTCTTTGCCATGTACAAATACAGATACAGAATTAAGCTGATTGTACTGGGCCAATAAAGAAATGTTTACTGGGTGGTGACTCTTATTTCCATAGTGGTCTCTAAATAGTAAGCTAATACACCAGACCAGTTGAACACTGGTAGGGTTTTTACAGAAAAAAATATGTAAGTAGTCTATAGCCGTGTTGTACTCTCCGAGGCCGTGGATTGATGTATTTGCTTTACCCGAAAAATTCAACATATGGCAGTGACCGAGAGCGATCCCGACCCCAAGATCTGGAAAAAGTCTATAACTTTTCAATGACTGCCCGAGCTGTGAGCTAAGCATGCGGGCATATAACTGAAATGTTACTGATTCTAAAAAAAACTATTTTCGACTTATTATTCGAGGGAACTCTTAGATAAGACCCTCCAAAGAAATGTCCCACGATTTTGTACGGGGTCAATCTGTGGCTGAAACTTGTTTCAGCCACTGGGGCTAAGAAGTCTACAGTGTAGCTGGCGAGGTCACCTGTATCACTGCATTATTGTTCCACATGCATTATCGTTCCACATGGGCCGTTGTGCGCATGCGCAGCTTCTGAGCGGAGCGATTCTGCAGTAGCCACTACTGCAGAATCGTTCCACATGCATTATTGTTCCACATGGGCCGTTCTGCGCATGTCCAGCTTCTGAGTGGAAACAGGAACTGCTCAAGTGGAACAATTTTGCATGTGGAAAGATAATCATGATAAATATTTCTCCACATGCATTATCGTTCCACATAGATTTTTTTGTGTTTTTTATACATTAATCTAAAGAGTCAAACCTTCTCATGGATGGGGCACAATACCATGAAGCAATGTTGAATCGATGTTGGTCCACTGTCGACAACTATGTTCCAATTTAAACCAAGCCTATGCTACTCTGCAAAGCCAGTATCTGTTAACTTTACAAGTAAGCAGATACCGCATTTTGGCTTTCCAGGACATGATTCTACTGTCTGTTTCACCAGATCCTGGGAGTAGCCTTTTTCAATTTGCAATGTCGCTGTTTGAAATTTATTAACAAAAATTTTCTCTGATTATTTTTTCATCTTCTCCCAACATTCCTGAAAATTCGGTGGAATTTTGTTGTGTATTATTATTAGACCATTTGGCATGTAATAACATTTCAAAATGACAGCTCTCATATACATTCACCATTGCCGTAAAACAAGAAATATATTACATGCCAAATGATCTAATTTAAAAAATACACAACAAAATTCTAACAAATTTCAGATATGTTGGGGGGGGGGAAGATAAAAAAATGCTCCAAGAAAAAATTTTACACAAAAATTTTGAAAAGCGACTAAGGGGCCGGCCATTTAATACCAGGGAGGGGGGAATGTTTTTTTCGTAAAAAAATAATTTGTTCACAAAATTGGCAGAAAAAAATAGTTTGTTCTATTAAGTGTGGGAAAAAAAAAATTGTTCATCTTATGTGTAAGAAAAAAATAGATTGTTGACAGCCAGCAGATCTTTCCAAATCTGCCGGTAACTGCCAAAGAAAGCCAAAAATTCCCTCGCTCCGTTCAGTCAAAATCTAATGCGTAAAGGTATGAAACCTGCACACTGGAATCAGCATGAAAAATAACACTTGCCTTTTAATTTATGGAATTAAAGGTCTAGACAACTGTTAAAACTTACAGGACATGGGTCCCCGAGAATGCAATATTGCTCGTGGGTAGGCCTAGGCCCCATATCATAATAATACTAAAATATGCGTTTCATACCCACCGCCGTATTGAGAGCAAGTTCCCAAATCATAGCAAGTCCATATATACTTGAGCGACATCTATGAATTAATGCTTCCACCAAAGCTCAAAGCTCTTAGCCCTGGCTCTTAACTGGGCGTTGGGTTTGCAAACTAACTGACTTTATTACTGCGGGATTCGCGAAACAGCTGTCCCCGTCAATGTGTATTGACCGGACAGCTTTTCCTCAAACATTGTACATTTCAACAATGTTGGTTCAATGTTGGGCCAGCGCCACAGACGTTGGTCTAACATTAAAACAGCATTGAGTTGATGTCATGTTTGAGTAGTATCTTGTAATCAGTTTAGTTGCTGATATTAATGTCATCCGCCTGTACTCTAGAGGCTACTCTAGGCCTACACGTGACTGTCCCACGCATGCCCGTTACACGTTGAATGGTTCTTTAAAGATGTTCTGAAAACGAAAGTTTGTCTGTGACATCTCAGGAAAAAAATTGTTTGTTTTTGATCGGGAAGAAAAAAAAAGTTATGTTTTCTTGTGGAAAGGAAAAGAATAATTTCGTTAGGAAGAAAAAACATACCCCCTCTCCTGGTATTAAATGGTCCTCCTCTAAGAAAATTGAATAAAAGGCAACTCCGAGGATCTGGTGAAACAGACTGTAGTTATCTAGTAGTAGATTTTGCCGAAAAAATGTCAGAAATAGTCGCCGCATAACTTGCAAAGTTGAATGGAGCTGAAAAACAAATTAACTTTAGTGAGCAAATATTTTTTAAATGGCAAAAAAAGTGGTTCGCAATATAGGGCGTATGACCTATAGTAGCCTATATTATAGCCTAATAGTAGATCTAATAGATGTAAGCGGGAACTGTAGTATCAGCTTACTTGTAACTAAGCTGATACTGAGTTTTGGCTTTGCAAAGCAGTAGCCTATAGCCATGGCATAGGGCCTAGTCTATTATAAACAAACTAAAAATTTAAAAGTTGTCTGATCCAGTCACAAATAAGCTGAAAAGATGCGTAAGATGGCGATACATTTTATTTTGTCTTCATCGGTTAAATATTTTTTAGTTTTAGTCGAGATCATAGTGTGAAATAGGGGGTGTTATATGAAATTATGATAGGCCTAGTACATGATGAATTTGAATTGATGAAGGCACATGTTAAGACGCAAAATAATAACACCTCAAAAACATGATCTACATCAAAAGCTTGTAACTTTGGTTTAGATCATTGAGATGTTGTTCAGTAAAAGTGCAAAGAAATTAGTAAAATGACAAAAGGTGGAAGGCCAGGGGAGTCTAGACTAAGCAGCCAAAAATACACATTTTAACATGGTTAAGACCTTATGAAGTCTGTGATACCAATCATAATATGTGCGTTGCTGTACAAAGCGTTGAATGAATGTCGGTTTAAATTTGGTCCCTCGTCTACAACGTTGGTCTAACGTTAAACGAACATTTAGTTATGCAAAATATCTTGTTTGAACCCTAAATATCATGCTAGTGGATGGTTAGACATCATATATAGTTGGCTGCAGACAGTTCACGCGCAGCAACATCAACCACAGCGACACAAACACATCAACCACAGCAACACAATTACTGCCACAGGATAATATACAGTACAGATGCAGAACATTAGCATACTTATTAGTATAGCGTGTTGCTGTGGTGGATCTTGATGTGCTATTGATATCTGTAGCATATTAGAAGGCCTATAGCGTGTTGCTGTGGTGGATCTTGCGTGTTGCTGTGGTGGATCTTGCGTGTTGCTGTGGTAGATCTTGGTGTGTTATTGATATCTCTAACATATTAGTATAGCGTGTTGCTGTGGTGGATCTTGTGTGTTGCTGTGGTGGATCTTGCGTGTTGCTGTGGTGTTAGTGATATCTCTAACATATTGGTATAGCGTGTTGCTGTGGTGGATCTTGCGTGTTGCTGTGGTGGATCTTGCGTGTTGCTGTGGAGGATCTTGCGTGTTGCTGTGGTGGATCTTGCGTGTGTTATTGATATCTCTATCATATTAGTATAGCGTGTTGCTGTGGTGGATCTTGCGTGTTGCTGTGGTGGATCTTGGTGTGTTATTGATATCTCGCATATTTGTATAGCGTGTTGTTGTGGTGGATCTTGCGTGTTGCTGTGGAGGATCTTGCGTGTTGCTGTGGTGGATCTTGGTGTGTTATTGATATCTCTAGAATATTAGTATATCGTGTTGCTGTGGTGGATCTTGCGTGTTGCTGTGGTGGATCTTGGTGTGTTATTGATATCTCGCATATTTGTATAGCGTGTTGCTGTGGTGGATCTTGCGTGTTGCTGTGGTGGATCTTGCGTGTTGCTGTGGTAGATGTTGGTGTGTTATTGATATATCTAGCATATTAGTATAGCGTGTTGCTGTGGTGTATCTTGCGTGTTGCTGTGGTGGATCTTGCGTGTTGCTGTGGTGGATCTTGCGTGTTGCTGTGGTGGATCTTTGTGTGTTAGTGATATATCTATCATATTAGTAGGGCCTATATATCGTGCTGCTGTGGTGGAACCTTTGTACTGCTACGCCCGTATATACACAGTTAACCCTTGTGCTGCTAGGTCCGTATATCCACAGTTAACCCTTGTGTTGCTAGGCCCGTATATCCACAGTTAACCCTTGTGTTGCTAGGCCCGTATATCCACAGTTAACCCTTGTGTTGCTAGGCCCGTATATCCACAGTTAACCCTTGTGTTGCTAGGTCCGTATATCCAGTCAACCCTTGTGTTGCTAGGTCCGTATATCCACAGTCAACCCTTGTGTTGCTAGGTCCGTATATCCAGTCAACCCTTGTGTTGCTAGGTCCGTATATCTACAGTCAACCCTTGTGTTGCTAGGTCCGTATCTCAACAGTCAACCCTTGTGTTGCTAGGTCCGTATATCCAGTCAACCCTTGTGTTGCTAGGTCCGTATATCCACAGTCAACCCTTGTGTTGCTAGATCCGTATATCCAGTCAACCCTTGTGTTGCTAGGTCTGTATATCCACAGTCAACCCTTGTGTTGCTAGATCCGTATATCCACAGTAAACCTTTGTGTTGCTAGGTCCGTATCTCCACAGTCAACCCTTGTGTTGCTAGGTCCGTATATCCACAGTCAACCCTTGTGTTGCTAGGTCCGTATATCCAGTTGACCCTTGTGTTGCTAGGCCCGTATATCCACAGTAAACCTTTGTGTTGCTAGGTCCGTATATCCAGTCAACCCTTGTGTTGTTAGGTCCGTATATCCACAGTCAACCCTTGTGTTGCTAGGTCCGTATATCCAGTTAACCCTTGTGTTGCTAGGCCCGTATATCCACAGTAAACCTTTGTGTTGCTAGGTCCGTATATCCAGTCAACCCTTGTGTTGCTAGGTCCGTATATCCACAGTCAACCCTTGTGTTGCTAGGTCCGTATATCCAGTTAACCCTTATGTTGCTAGGTCCGTATATCCACAGTTAACCCTTGTGTTTCTAGGCCCGTATATCCAGTCAACCCTTGTGTTGCTAGGTCCGTATATCCAGTTAACCCTTATGTTGCTAGGCCCGTATATCCAGTCAACCCTTGTGTTGCTAGGTCCGTATATCCAGTTAACCCTTATGTTGCTAGGCCCGTATATCCAGTCAACCCTTGTGTTGCTAGGTCCGTATATCCACAGTCAACCCTTGTGTTGCTAGGCCCGTATATCCAGTCAACCCTTGTATTGCTACGCCCGTATATCCACAGTCAACCCTTGTACTGCTAGGCCTATATATATCCACAGTCAACCCTTGTGTTGCTAGGTCCGTATCTCCAGTTAACCCTTGTGTTGCTAGGCCCGTATATCCACAGTCAACCCTTGTGTTGCTAGGTCCGTATCTCCAGTTAACCCTTGTGTTGCTACGCCCGTATATCAACAGTCAACCCTTGTGTTGCTAGGCCCCTATATAAACACAGTTAAACCTAGTGTTGCTAGGCCCGTATATCCACAGTCAACTCTTGTGTTGCTAGGTCCGTATATCCACAGTCAACCCTTGTGTTGCTAGGTCCGTATACCCAGTTAACCCTTGTGTTGCTACGCCCGTATATCAACAGTCAACCCTTGTGTTGCTAGGCCCGTATATCCACAGTTAACCCTTGTGTTGCTAGGCCCGTATATCCACAGTTAAACCTTGTGTTGCTAGGCCCGTATATCCAGTCAACCCTTGTGTTGCTACGCCCGTATATCAACAGTCAACCCTTGTGTTGCTAGGCCCGTATATCCACAGTCAACCCTTGTGTTGCTAGGTCCGTATATCCACAGTCAACCCTTGTGTTGCTAGGTCCGTATATCCAGTCAACCCTTGTGTTGCTACGCCCGTATATCAACAGTCAACCCTTGTGTTGCTAGGCCCGTATATCCACAGTCAACCCTTGTGTTACTAGGTCCGTTTATCCACAGTCAACCCTTGTGTTGCTAGGTCCGTATATCCAGTCAACCCTTGTGTTGCTACGCCCGTATATCAACAGTCAACCCTTGTGTTGCTAGGCCCGTATATCCACAGTCAACCCTTGTGTTGCTAGGCCCGTATATCCACAGTTAACCCTTGTGTTGCTAGGCCCGTATACCCACAGTCAACCCTTGTGTTGCTAGGTCCGTATATCCAGTTAACCCTTGTGTTGCTACGCCCGTATATCAACAGTCAACCCTTGTGTTGCTAGGCCCGTATATCCACAGTTAACCCTTGTGTTGCTAGGCCCGTATATCCACAGTTAAACCTTGTGTTGCTAGGCCCGTATATCCAGTCAACCCTTGTGTTGCTACGCCCGTATATCAACAGTCAACCCTTGTGTTGCTAGGCCCGTATATCCACAGTCAACCCTTGTGTTGCTAGGTCCGTATATCCACAGTCAACCCTTGTGTTGCTAGGTCCGTATATCCAGTCAACCCTTGTGTTGCTACGCCCGTATATCAACAGTCAACCCTTGTGTTGCTAGGCCCGTATATCCACAGTCAACCCTTGTGTTGCTAGGTCCGTTTATCCACAGTCAACCCTCGTGTTGCTAGGTCCGTATATCCAGTCAACCCTTGTGTTGCTACGCCCGTATATCCACAGTCAACCCTTGTGTTGCTAGGCCCGTATATCCACAGTCAACGCTTGTGTTGCTAGGCCCGTATATCCACAGTCAACCATTGTGTTGCTAGGTCCGTATATCCACAGTCAACCCTTGTGTTGCTAGGCCCGTATATCCGGTCAACCCTTGTGTTGCTAGGTCCGTATATCCACAGTCAACCCTTGTACTGCTACGCCCGTATATCCACAGTCAACCCTTGTACTGCTAGGCCCATATATCCACAGTCAACCCTTGTGTTGCTAGGTCCGTATCTCCAGTTAACCCTTGTGTTGCTAGGCCCGTATATCCACAGTCAACCCTTGTGTTGCTAGGTCCGTATCTCCAGTTAACCCTTGTGTTGTTAGGCCCGTATATCCACAGCTAACCCTTGTGTTGCTAGGCCCGTATATCCAGTCAACCCTTGTGTTGCTAGGTCCGTATATCCACAGTCAACCCTTGTGTTGCTAGGCCCGTATATCCAGTTACCCCTTGTGTTGCTAGGCCCGTATATCCACAGTCAACCCTTGTACTGCTAGGCCCCTATATATACACAGTTAAACCTAGTGTTGCTAGGCCCGTATATCCACAGTCAACTCTTGTGTTGCTAGGTCCGTATCTCCAGTTAACCCTTGTGTTGCTAGGCCCGTATATCCACAGTCAACCCTTGTGTTGCTAGGTCCGTATACCCACAGTCAACCCTTGTGTTGCTAGGTCCGTATATCCAGTCAACCCTTGTGTTGCTACGCCCGTATATCAACAGTCAACCCTTGTGTTGCTAGGCCCGTATATCCACAGTCAACCCTTGTGTTGCTAGGCCCGTATATCCACAGTCAACCCTTGTGTTGCTAGGTCCGTATACCCACAGTCAACCCTTGTGTTGCTAGGTCCGTATATCCAGTTAACCCTTGTGTTGTTAGGCCCGTATATCCACAGTTAACCCTTGTGTTGCTAGGCCCGTATATCCACTGTTAAACCTTGTGTTGCTAGGCCCGTATATCCAGTCAACCCTTGTGTTGCTACGCCCGTATATCAACAGTCAACCCTTGTGTTGCTAGGCCCGTATATCCACAGTCAACCATTGTGTTGCTAGGTCCGTATATCCACAGTCAACCCTTGTGTTGCTAGGTCCGTATATCCAGTCAACCCTTGTGTTGCTACGCCCGTATATCAACAGTCAACCCTTGTGTTGCTAGGCCCGTATATCCACAGTCAACCCTTGTGTTGCTAGGTCCGTTTATCCACAGTCAACCCTTGTGTTGCTAGGTCCGTATATCCAGTCAACCCTTGTGTTGCTACGCCCGTATATCAACAGTCAACCCTTGTGTTGCTAGGCCCGTATATCCACAGTCAACCCTTGTGTTGCTAGGTCCGTATATCCACAGTCAACCCTTGTGTTGCTAGGTCCGTATATCCAGTCAACCCTTGTGTTGCTAGGCCCGTATATCCACAGTCAACGCTTGTGTTGCTAGGTCCGTATATCCACAGTCAACCCTTGTGTTGCTAGGTCCGTATATCCAGTCAACCCTTGTGTTGCTAGGCCCGTATATCAACAGTCAACGCTTGTGTTGCTAGGTCCGTATATCCACAGTCAACCCTTGTGTTGCTACGCCCGTATATCCACAGTCAACCCTTGTGTTGCCAGGTCCGTATATCCAGTCAACCCTTGTGTTGCTACGCCCGTATATCCACAGTTAACCCTTGTGTTGCTAGGCCCGTATATCCAGCTAACCCCTGTGTTGCTAGGCCCGTATATCCACAGTCAACCCTTGTGTTGCTAGGCCCGTATATCCAGTCAACCCTTGTGTTGCTAGGTCCGTATATCCAGTTAACCCTTGTGTTGCTAGGTCCGTATAGCCAGTGAACCCTTGTGTTGCTAGGTCCTTATATCCAGCTAACCCTTGTGTTGCTAGGTCCGTATATCCACAGTCAACCCTTGTGTTGCTAGGCCCGTATATCCAGTCAACCCTTGTGTTGCTAGGTCCGTATATCCAGTTAACCCTTGTGTTGCTAGGTCCGTATAGCCAGTGAACCCTTGTGTTGCTAGGTCCTTATATCCAGCTAACCCTTGTGTTGCTACGCCCGTATATCCACAGTCAACCCTTGTGTTGCTACGCCCGTATAGCCAGTCAACCCTTGTGTTGCTAGGCCCGTATATCCAGTTAACCCTTGTACTGCTACGTCCGTATATCCAGCTAACCCTTGTGTTGCTAGGTCCGTATATCCAGTTAACCCCGGTTTTGCTAGGTCCGTATCTCCAGTTAACCCTTGTGTTGCCAGGTCCGTATATCCAGTTAACCCTTGTGTTGCTACGCCCGTATATCCACAGTCAACCCTTGTGTTGCCAGGTCCGTATATCCAGTTAACCCTTGTGTTGCTAGGTCCGTATTTCCAGTTAACCCCGGTTTTGCTAGGTCCGTATCTCCAGTAAACCCTTCTGTTGCTAGGCCCGTATATCCACAGTTAACCCTTGTGTTGCTAGGTCCGCATATCCACAGTCAACCCTTGTGTTGCTAGGTCCGTATATCCAGTCAACCCTTGTGTTGCTAGGTCCGTATATCCAGTTAACCCTTGTGTTGCTAGGTCCGTATATCCAGCTAACCCTTGTGTTGGTAGGTCCGTATTTCCAGTTAACCCCGGTTTTGCTAGGTCCGTATATCCAGTTAACCCTTGTGTTGCTAGGTGGGTATATCTAGCTAACCCCTGTGTTGCTAGGTCCGTATCTCCACAGTCAACCCTTGTGTTGCTAGGTCCGTATATCCAGTCAACCCTTGTGCTGCTAGATCCGTATATCCACAGTCAACCCTTGTGTTGCTAGGCCCGTATATCCAGTCAACCCTTGTGTTGCTAGATCCGTATATCCACAGTTAACCCTTGTGTTGCTAGGCCCGTATATCCAGTCAACCCTTGTGTTGCTAGGTCCGTATCTCCACAGTCAACCCTTGTGTTGCTAGGTCCGTATATCCAGTCAACCCTTGTGCTGCTAGATCCGTATATCCAGTCAACCCTTGTGTTACTAGGTCCGTATATCCACAGTCAACCCTTGTGTTGCTAGGTCCGCATATCCAGTTAACCCCTGTGTTGCTAGGTCCGTATCTCCAGTTAACCCTTGTGTTGCTAGGTCCGTATATCCAGTTAACTTTTGTGTTGTTAGGTCCGCATATTGCATATTAGTATAGCGTGTTGCTGTGGTGTATCTTGTGTGTTGCTGTGGTGGATCTTGCGTGTTGCTGTGGTGGATCTTGCGTGTTGCTGTGGTGGATGTTGGTGTGTTATTGATATATCTTGCATATTAGTATAGCGTGTTGCTGTGGTGGATCTTGTGTGTTGCTGTGGTGGATCTTGCGTGTTGCCGTGGTGTTAGTGATATCTCTATCATATTAGTATAGCGTGTTGCTGTGGTGGATCTTGCGTGTTGCTGTGGTGGATCTTGCGTGTTGCTGTGGTGGATCTTGCGTGTTGCTGTGGTGGATCTTGCGTGTTGCTGTGGTGGATGTTGGTGTGTTATTGATATATCTAGCATATTAGTATAGCGTGTTGCGTTGGTGGATCTTGCGTGTTGCTGTGGTGGATCTTGCGTGTTGCTGTGGTGGATCTTGCGTGTTGCTGTGGTGGATGTTGGTGTGTTATTGATATATCTAGCATATTAGTATAGCGTGTTGCTGTGGTGGATCTTGCGTGTTGCTGTGGTGGATCTTGCGTGTTGCTGTGGTGGATCTTGCGTGTTGCTGTGGAGGATCTTGCGTGTTGCTGTGGTGGATCTTGCGTGTTGCTGTGGTGTATCTTGTGTGTTGCTGTGGTGGATCTTGCGTGTTGCTGTGGTGGATCTTGCGTGTTGCTGTGGTTGATGTTGGTGTGTTATTGATATATCTAGCATATTAGTATAGCGTGTTGCTGTGGTGGATCTTGCGTGTTGCTGTGGTGGATCTTGCGTGTTGCTGTGGTGGATCTTGGTGTGTTATTGATATCTCGCATATTTGTATAGCGTGTTGTTGTGGTGGATCTTGCGTGTTGCTGTGGAGGATCTTGCGTGTTGCTGTGGTGGATCTTGGTGTGTTATTGATATCTCTAGAATATTAGTATATCGTGTTGCTGTGGTGGATCTTGCGTGTTGCTGTGGTGGATCTTGGTGTGTTATTGATATCTCGCATATTTGTATAGCGTGTTGCTGTGGTGGATCTTGCGTGTTGCTGTGGAGGATCTTGCGTGTTGCTGTGGTGGATCTTGGTGTGTTATTGATATCTCGCATATTAGTATAGCGTGTTGCTGTGGTGGATCTTGCGTGTTGCTGTGGTGGATCTTGGTGTGTTATTGATATCTCTAGAATATTAGTATATCGTGTTGCTGTGGTGGATCTTGCGTGTTGCTGTGGTGGATCTTGGTGTGTTATTGATATCTCGCATATTTGTATAGCGTGTTGCTGTGGTGGATCTTGCGTGTTGCTGTGGAGGATCTTGCGTGTTGCTGTGGTGGATCTTGGTGTGTTATTGATATCTCGCATATTTGTATAGCGTGTTGCTGTGGTGGATCTTGCGTGTTGCTGTGGAGGATCTTGCGTGTTGCTGTGGTGGATCTTGGTGTGTTATTGATATCTCGCATATTAGTATAGCGTGTTGCTGTGGTGGATCTTGTGTGTTGCTGTGGTGGATCTTGCGTGTTGCTGTGGTGGATCTTGCGTGTTGCTGTGGTGGATCTTGCGTGTTGCTGTGGTGGATCTTGCGTGTTGCTGTGGTGGATCTTTGTGTGTTAGTGATATATCTATCATATTAGTAGGGCCTATATATCGTGCTGCTGTGGTGGAACCTTTGTACTGCTACGCCCGTATATACACAGTTAACCCTTGTGCTGCTAGGTCCGTATATCCACAGTTAACCCTTGTGTTGCTAGGCCCGTATATCCACAGTTAACCCTTGTGTTGCTAGGCCCGTATATCCACAGTTAACCCTTGTGTTGCTAGGCCCGTATATCCACAGTTAACCCTTGTGTTGCTAGGTCCGTATATCCACAGTTAACCCTTGTGTTGCTAGGCCCGTATATCCACAGTTAACCCTTGTGTTGCTAGGCCCGTATATCCACAGTTAACCCTTGTGTTGCTAGGTCCGTATATCCAGTCAACCCTTGTGTTGCTAGGTCCGTATATCCACAGTCAACCCTTGTGTTGCTAGGTCCGTATATCCAGTCAACCCTTGTGTTGCTAGGTCCGTATATCCACAGTCAACCCTTGTGTTGCTAGGTCCGTATCTCAACAGTCAACCCTTGTGTTGCTAGGTCCGTATATCCAGTCAACCCTTGTGTTGCTAGGTCCGTATATCCACAGTCAACCCTTGTGTTGCTAGATCCGTATATCCAGTCAACCCTTGTGTTGCTAGGTCTGCATATCCACAGTCAACCCTTGTGTTGCTAGATCCGTATATCCACAGTAAACCTTTGTGTTGCTAGGTCCGTATCTCCACAGTCAACCCTTGTGTTGCTAGGTCCGTATATCCACAGTCAACCCTTGTGTTGCTAGGTCCGTATATCCAGTTAACCCTTGTGTTGCTAGGCCCGTATATCCACAGTAAACCTTTGTGTTGCTAGGTCCGTATATCCAGTCAACCCTTGTGTTGTTAGGTCCGTATATCCACAGTCAACCCTTGTGTTGCTAGGTCCGTATATCCAGTTAACCCTTGTGTTGCTAGGCCCGTATATCCACAGTAAACCTTTGTGTTGCTAGGTCCGTATATCCAGTCAACCCTTGTGTTGCTAGGTCCGTATATCCACAGTCAACCCTTGTGTTGCTAGGTCCGTATATCCAGTTAACCCTTATGTTGCTAGGTCCGTATATCCACAGTTAACCCTTGTGTTTCTAGGCCCGTATATCCAGTCAACCCTTGTGTTGCTAGGTCCGTATATCCAGTTAACCCTTATGTTGCTAGGCCCGTATATCCAGTCAACCCTTGTGTTGCTAGGTCCGTATATCCAGTTAACCCTTATGTTGCTAGGCCCGTATATCCAGTCAACCCTTGTGTTGCTAGGTCCGTATATCCACAGTCAACCCTTGTGTTGCTAGGCCCGTATATCCAGTCAACCCTTGTACTGCTACGCCCGTATATCCACAGTCAACCCTTGTACTGCTAGGCCTATATATATCCACAGTCAACCCTTGTGTTGCTAGGTCCGTATCTCCAGTTAACCCTTGTGTTGCTAGGCCCGTATATCCACAGTCAACCCTTGTGTTGCTAGGTCCGTATCTCCAGTTAACCCTTGTGTTGCTACGCCCGTATATCAACAGTCAACCCTTGTGTTGCTAGGCCCCTATATATACACAGTTAAACCTAGTGTTGCTAGGCCCGTATATCCACAGTCAACTCTTGTGTTGCTAGGTCCGTATATCCACAGTCAACCCTTGTGTTGCTAGGTCCGTATATCCAGTTAACCCTTGTGTTGCTACGCCCGTATATCAACAGTCAACCCTTGTGTTGCTAGGCCCGTATATCCACAGTTAACCCTTGTGTTGCTAGGCCCGTATATCCACAGTTAAACCTTGTGTTGCTAGGCCCGTATATCCAGTCAACCCTTGTGTTGCCACGCCCGTATATCAACAGTCAACCCTTGTGTTGCTAGGCCCGTATATCCACAGTCAACCCTTGTGTTGCTAGGTCCGTATATCCACAGTCAACCCTTGTGTTGCTAGGTCCGTATATCCAGTCAACCCTTGTGTTGCTACGCCCGTATATCAACAGTCAACCCTTGTGTTGCTAGGCCCGTATATCCACAGTCAACCCTTGTGTTGCTAGGTCCGTTTATCCACAGTCAACCCTTGTGTTGCTAGGTCCGTATATCCAGTCAACCCTTGTGTTGCTACGCCCGTATATCAACAGTCAACCCTTGTGTTGCTAGGCCCGTATATCCACAGTCAACCCTTGTGTTGCTAGGCCCGTATATCCACAGTTAACCCTTGTGTTGCTAGGCCCGTATACCCACAGTCAACCCTTGTGTTGCTAGGTCCGTATATCCAGTTAACCCTTGTGTTGCTACGCCCGTATATCAACAGTCAACCCTTGTGTTGCTAGGCCCGTATATCCACAGTTAACCCTTGTGTTGCTAGGCCCGTATATCCACAGTTAAACCTTGTGTTGCTAGGCCCGTATATCCAGTCAACCCTTGTGTTGCTACGCCCGTATATCAACAGTCAACCCTTGTGTTGCTAGGTCCGTATATCCACAGTCAACCCTTGTGTTGCTAGGTCCGTATATCCACAGTCAACCCTTGTGTTGCTAGGTCCGCATATCCAGTCAACCCTTGTGTTGCTACGCCCGTATATCAACAGTCAACCCTTGTGTTGCTAGGCCCGTATATCCACAGTCAACCCTTGTGTTGCTAGGTCCGTTTATCCACAGTCAACCCTTGTGTTGCTAGGTCCGTATATACAGTCAACCCTTGTGTTGCTACGCCCGTATATCCACAGTCAACCCTTGTGTTGCTAGGCCCGTATATCCACAGTCAACGCTTGTGTTGCTAGGCCCGTATATCCACAGTCAACCATTGTGTTGCTAGGTCCGTATATCCACAGTCAACCCTTGTGTTGCTAGGCCCGTATATCCAGTCAACCCTTGTGTTGCTAGGTCCGTATATCCACAGTCAACCCTTGTACTGCTACGCCCGTATATCCACAGTCAACCCTTGTACTGCTAGGCCCATATATCCACAGTCAACCCTTGTGTTGCTAGGTCCGTATCTCCAGTTAACCCTTGTGTTGCTAGGCCCGTATATCCACAGTCAACCCTTGTGTTGCTAGGTCCGTATCTCCAGTTAACCCTTGTGTTGTTAGGCCCGTATATCCACAGTTAACCCTTGTGTTGCTAGGCCCGTATATCCAGTCAACCCTTGTGTTGCTAGGTCCGTATATCCACAGTCAACCCTTGTGTTGCTAGGCCCGTATATCCAGTTACCCCTTGTGTTGCTAGGCCCGTATATCCACAGTCAACCCTTGTACTGCTAGGCCCCTATATATACACAGTTAAACCTAGTGTTGCTAGGCCCGTATATCCACAGTCAACTCTTGTGTTGCTAGGTCCGTATCTCCAGTTAACCCTTGTGTTGCTAGGCCCGTATATCCACAGTCAACCCTTGTGTTGCTAGGTCCGTATACCCACAGTCAACCCTTGTGTTGCTAGGTCCGTATATCCAGTCAACCCTTGTGTTGCTACGCCCGTATATCAACAGTCAACCCTTGTGTTGCTAGGCCCGTATATCCACAGTCAACCCTTGTGTTGCTAGGCCCGTATATCCACAGTCAACCCTTGTGTTGCTAGGTCCGTATACCCACAGTCAACCCTTGTGTTGCTAGGTCCGTATATCCAGTTAACCCTTGTGTTGTTAGGCCCGTATATCCACAGTTAACCCTTGTGTTGCTAGGCCCGTATATCCACAGTTAAACCTTGTGTTGCTAGGCCCGCATATCCAGTCAACCCTTGTGTTGCTACGCCCGTATATCAACAGTCAACCCTTGTGTTGCTAGGCCCGTATATCCACAGTCAACCATTGTGTTGCTGGGTCCGTATATCCACAGTCAACCCTTGTGTTGCTAGGTCCGTATATCCAGTCAACCCTTGTGTTGCTACGCCCGTATATCAACAGTCAACCCTTGTGTTGCTAGGCCCGTATATCCACAGTCAACCCTTGTGTTGCTAGGTCCGTTTATCCACAGTCAACCCTTGTGTTGCTAGGTCCGTATATCCAGTCAACCCTTGTGTTGCTACGCCCGTATATCAACAGTCAACCCTTGTGTTGCTAGGCCCGTATATCCACAGTCAACCCTTGTGTTGCTAGGTCCGTATATCCACAGTCAACCCTTGTGTTGCTAGGTCCGTATATCCAGTCAACCCTTGTGTTGCTAGGCCCGTATATCCACAGTCAACGCTTGTGTTGCTAGGTCCGTATATCCACAGTCAACCCTTGTGTTGCTAGGTCCGTATATCCAGTCAACCCTTGTGTTGCTAGGCCCGTATATCAACAGTCAACGCTTGTGTTGCTAGGTCCGTATATCCACAGTCAACCCTTGTGTTGCTACGCCCGTATATCCACAGTCAACCCTTGTGTTGCCAGGTCCGTATATCCAGTCAACCCTTGTGTTGCTACGCCCGTATATCCACAGTTAACCCTTGTGTTGCTAGGCCCGTATATCCAGCTAACCCCTGTGTTGCTAGGCCCGTATATCCACAGTCAACCCTTGTGTTGCTAGGCCCGTATATCCAGTCAACCCTTGTGTTGCTAGGTCCGTATATCCAGTTAACCCTTGTGTTGCTAGGTCCGTATAGCCAGTGAACCCTTGTGTTGCTAGGTCCTTATATCCAGCTAACCCTTGTGTTGCTAGGTCCGTATATCCACAGTCAACCCTTGTGTTGCTAGGCCCGTATATCCAGTCAACCCTTGTGTTGCTAGGTCCGTATATCCAGTTAACCCTTGTGTTGCTAGGTCCGTATAGCCAGTGAACCCTTGTGTTGCTAGGTCCTTATATCCAGCTAACCCTTGTGTTGCTACGCCCGTATATCCACAGTCAACCCTTGTGTTGCTACGCCCGTATAGCCAGTCAACCCTTGTGTTGCTAGGCCCGTATATCCAGTTAACCCTTGTACTGCTACGTCCGTATATCCAGCTAACCCTTGTGTTGCTAGGTCCGTATATCCAGTTAACCCCGGTTTTGCTAGGTCCGTATCTCCAGTTAACCCTTGTGTTGCCAGGTCCGTATATCCAGTTAACCCTTGTGTTGCTACGCCCGTATATCCACAGTCAACCCTTGTGTTGCCAGGTCCGTATATCCAGTTAACCCTTGTGATGCTAGGTCCGTATTTCCAGTTAACCCCGGTTTTGCTAGGTCCGTATCTCCAGTAAACCCTTCTGTTGCTAGGCCCGTATATCCACAGTTAACCCTTGTGTTGCTAGGTCCGCATATCCACAGTCAACCCTTGTGTTGCTAGGTCCGTATATCCACAGTCAACCCTTGTGTTGCTAGGTCCGTATATCAAGTCAACCCTTGTGTTGCTAGGTCCGTATATCCAGTTAACCCTTGTGTTGCTAGGTCCGTATATCCAGCTAACCCTTGTGTTGCTAGGTCCGTATTTCCAGTTAACCCCGGTTTTGCTAGGTCCGTATCTCCAGTTAACCCTTGTGTTGCTAGGTCCGTATTTCCAGTTAACCCCGGTTTTGCTAGGTCCGTATATCCAGCTAACCCTTGTGTTGCTAGGTACGTATTTCCAGTTAACCCCGGTTTTGCTAGGTCCGTATATCCAGTTAACCCTTGTGTTGCTAGGTGGGTATATCTAGCTAACCCCTGTGTTGCTAGGTCCGTATCTCCAGTAAACCCTTCTGTTGCTAGGTCCGTATCTCCACAGTCAACCCTTGTGTTGCTAGGTCCGTATATCCACAGTCAACCCTTGTGTTGCTAGGCCCGTATATCCAGTCAACCCTTGTGTTGCTAGATCCGTATATCCACAGTTAACCCTTGTGTTGCTAGGCCCGTATATCCAGTCAACCCTTGTGTTGCTAGGTCCGTATCTCCACAGTCAACCCTTGTGTTGCTAGGTCCGTATATCCAGTCAACCCTTGTGCTGCTAGATCCGTATATCCAGTCAACCCTTGTGTTACTAGGTCCGTATATCCACAGTCAACCCTTGTGTTGCTAGGTCCGCATATCCAGTTAACCCCTGTGTTGCTAGGTCCGTATCTCCAGTTAACCCTTGTGTTGCTAGGTCCGTATATCCAGTTAACTTTTGTGTTGTTAGGTCCGCATATTGCATATTAGTATAGCGTGTTGCTGTGGTGTATCTTGTGTGTTGCTGTGGTGGATCTTGCGTGTTGCTGTGGTGGATCTTGCGTGTTGCTGTGGTGGATGTTGGTGTGTTATTGATATATCTTGCATATTAGTATAGCGTGTTGCTGTGGTGGATCTTGCGTGTTGCTGTGGTGGATCTTGCGTGTTGCTGTGGTGGATGTTGGTGTGTTATTGATATATCTTGCATATTAGTATAGCGTGTTGCTGTGGTGGATCTTGTGTGTTGCTGTGGTGGATCTTGCGTGTTGCCGTGGTGTTAGTGATATCTCTATCATATTAGTATAGCGTGTTGCTGTGGTGGATCTTGCGTGTTGCTGTGGTGGATCTTGCGTGTTGCTGTGGTGGATCTTGCGTGTTGCTGTGGTGGATCTTGCGTGTTGCTGTGGTGGATGTTGGTGTGTTATTGATATATCTAGCATATTAGTATAGCGTGTTGCTGTGGTGGATCTTGCGTGTTGCTGTGGTGGATCTTGCGTGTTGCTGTGGTGGATCTTGCGTGTTGCTGTGGTGGATGTTGGTGTGTTATTGATATATCTAGCATATTAGTATAGCGTGTTGCTGTGGTGGATCTTGCGTGTTGCTGTGGTGGATCTTGCGTGTTGCTGTGGTGGATCTTGCGTGTTGCTGTGGAGGATCTTGCGTGTTGCTGTGGTGGATCTTGCGTGTTGCTGTGGTGTATCTTGTGTGTTGCTGTGGTGGATCTTGCGTGTTGCTGTGGTGGATCTTGCGTGTTGCTGTGGTGGATGTTGGTGTGTTATTGATATATCTAGCATATTAGTATAGCGTGTTGCTGTGGTGGATCTTGCGTGTTGCTGTGGTGGATCTTGCGTGTTGCTGTGGTGGATCTTGCGTGTTGCTGTGGTGGATGTTGGTGTGTTATTGATATATCTAGCATATTAGTATAGCGTGTTGCTGTGGTGGATCTTGCGTGTTGCTGTGGTGGATCTTGCGTGTTGCTGTGGTGGATCTTTGTGTGTTAGTGATATATCTATCATATTAGTAGGGCATATATATCGTGCTGCTGTGGTGGAACCTTTGTACTGCTACGCCCGTATATACACAGTTAACCCTTGTGCTGCTAGGTCCGTATATCCACAGTTAACCCTTGTGCTGCTAGGTCCGTATATCCAGTTAACCCTTGTGTTGCTAGATCCGTATATCCACAGTAAACCTTTGTGTTGCTAGGTCCGTATCTCCACAGTCAACCCTTGTGTTGCTAGGTCCGTATATCCACAGTCAACCCTTGTGTTGCTAGGTCCGTATATCCAGTCAACCCTTGTGCTGCTAGGTCCGTATATCCACAGTCAACCCTTGTGTTGCTAGGTCCGTATATCCAGTCAACCCTTGTGCTGCTAGGTCCGTATCTCCACAGTCAACCCTTGTGTTGCTAGGGCCGTATATCCACAGTCAACCCTTGTGTTGCTAGGCCCGTATATCCAGTTAACCCTTGTGTTGCTAGGTCCGTATATCCAGTTAACCCTTGTGTTGCTAGGTCCGCATATCCAGTTAACCCTTGTGTTGCTAGGTCCGTATATCCAGTTAACTTTTGTGTTGTTAGGTCCGCATATCCAGTTAACCCCTGTGTTGCTAGGTCCGTATCTCCAGTTAACCCTTGTGTTGCTAGGTCCGCATTTCCAGTTAACCCCTGTGTTGCTAGGTCCGTATCTCCACAGTCAACCCTTGTGTTGCTAGACCCTTATATCCAGTCGAAAACATTCTTGTAGGTTAGGTGGGAGCGATAATGCTGTGTGCGTTGCGCTTGGCAACGAGATTTTTCTCAGTGGTGGGGAGCGCATGCTCAGAGTGATCACGCATGGGCAGAATGGATCGTGCATGTGTAGAATGGATCGCGCATGCGCACAACGGAGCATGTGGAACAATAATGTAGTGACACCGGTAACAGCCTGGCTGACCAGCTGCCTATTGTAAAAACACTAGAGGCACCACTTGGTGTTTGCGAGCCGACATCTGATTGTCTAGTGGTGTACAATCAGTTTGTGACGCTGAAAAAGCCTCTGCCCGCCACTTCTAATATTTTGTATGGTCACGTTACCTGGGCCCGGCCATCACAAGCACCCATGTGGGCCCTTGGTAGCTAATCATTCCCAGATGGGTCATAGCTCCATCCGAGACGCCCGGGTCTGTTGTCCAGGGCAGCCGCGTGTCCAGCCTCGCATTAAACGTCCGGCCCATACATATATTCCAAACATAAACCATAACAGCCGTAACCGATAAAGTAACAGGGGTTGATCTAAAAAATTGAACATATATCCCAAATATCAGTTACATGTTACCCCTAAACGTGATAACCTTTGTGCTGCTGAATGGTCTGTTTGTATTTTCCGTTCATTTAAAGCTGGAATTGCTCACGCAATTTTCAGCTTCAAATTACGAAAAATATTACTATTGATATAAAATAAATATCTGCAAACTTGAGTTATTTAATGTACTGAGTATGTATCATGCACAGACTAATTAACGGGTTTCGGTTTGTTTTGTTCGTAATTTTCTTAAAACTTTATATATACAGCTGTAGCATCACAAGGGTTAAACGTACCAGGGTTGCCATAAAAAATCCTGACCGAAATGAAAAGTATTCATGACCCAAATTGAGTGCGAAGTGGGCTCGAATCAATGGCGAATCCATGGTCTGAAGAAAAGGGGGTGCCGGGGGTTTGGATACATTTAGGATAATTTTAAAGTATTTGGCGAAAAAAGGGTGTGTCTGAAGTTTTTCTGACGTAGCCTATTTTTTTTTTAAAGCGAATTATTTATCCTGGTAATTCCGGTTTTGATAAAAATGCTTGACTTTTCTGTTAATTAAGGTGTCGTGGCAAGCCAGATATATATATAAAATGTTCCACATGGTTCATAAATGTGACAACGGCACGCAAGGTGTTAAAAACGGCGGAATCAAAATAGATTTTCTCTCAATAGAAGCTGAGTTTAACTTAACCTTTCCCCACAAAGCCAAATTTGCTTAAAATAGTGGACTGTGGGGTGAAAGGGTGACGAGATCAAACATGCCCAACACTAATTAGGCAAATATGTATCCCTTATTATTTAATTTAAAATAAAAACTATTTTTTCAGAGTTGGAAATAACGGTTCATCATGAGGTTGTCTGGTGGATAACCGGATTAGAATTTCAGGTTGTCTGTAAAGTTTCTGGTTGTCCATATATATTATACAGCTATTCCCAGCCTCTTCCCTGAGGTAACTTTAGTTTCACAATGCAGCAGAAGCTCAGCAAAAATCGTCAACCTTGATAGTCATATAGCTAGTAAAATGTCTTTACTTTTTTTTAATCCATAAAAATTTCTTCAAAAGGTGGTTGCCCACTCGGACAAGCTCCAGATAGATTGATTGTCCAACACAGATTATATTTATCTCAGACAACCGGAAAGCCTTATTTTGAACGCTTAAATTTATACAAATTCCAAATAAAAGAAAACAATACTTTTACAATTGAAAGTTGAATTTGTTTCAGATCATTTTGACCTTGAACATAGGGTTATACTTAATTTTATTATTTTTCTTATTTAGTGAACTATTGTCACTAAGAGAGACAAATTATATATTATTACAAATACAGACTATCGGTACCAACGTAATTATCAGGTCATTAACGCAACTTGGTGGTCAGTACACACAATATAAACGTACAGAGTAAACACGAGACGTTCAAACAATGTTTGTTTTAACGTTGGTCCAGCGTCGTAGACGGTGAACCAACGTTAAACCAACATTGGGTCAACGTCTCAAGTTTACTGGGTACCGGACCCACGCCATAGACGTATCCGGCCCTCAAAATAGACGGAAGCCTCTGTTGGACATGTTTTATTGACAGACGTGTAGGATGGACGGAATATTTGAATGACGGACTATTTGAATGATGGGGTGATGGACGGACAGACGTGCCAAAAAAAGACATTGCGACTTGCAAAATGTGGAGGTTAAAAGTGCGCAAAGAAGTCAGAAAAAAGACAAACGAAAAATAATGTAGATTGACATGAAAAACATGTTTATTTCTCATATTTTGACAATGATATATCCATATTCTACCAAATGACTTGCTTCCTAGGAAATTAGTTGTGTGTTGAATTATAATTCAGTGATGACTATATACATATGTATTATGATGAATGTAGGGTGTATCCAGGGGTCACGATGCTGAAACACACTTATTACACAGTGGATATTTGTGTATTATTTTGATGTGTGCCACAAAATGTTTGCAAGGCGTATTTCACCGGACCCCCACAGAACAGACAGCTGATGGCAGCAATTCTAGATAATAAATATTTTTAGAAATTGAGTTTTCTGAATACACCATGACCACTGTACAGCTATATCACACAGAAATTTTTGAATAATAATTATTATGTATTATAGATAAAATTGATATACGTGTTCAATATATACAACTATTGAATACTTTTGATTTATTATAGTCAGAAGTATTGTATGTATATTTATCAATCAGGTATGAATGGCACACATAAACATTATATTGACATATGACGTGTTTGAACCAGTGAGATGCACACTCCACGTGTTAGGGCCGGATACACAAGTCCCAAAGTGAAAGTCTCATATACTAGACTAGTGCAAGTCTCACATGTTATATAAGTCACATACACCAGTCCCAAAGTGAAAGTCTCATATACTAGACTAGTGCAAGTCTCACATGTTATACTCCTTGAGTTTTTTATAAATCCCATACACCAGGATCTTCTTTATAAGTCACATTTATCAGTAGTAGCTCCTTTAAAAGTAACATACACCAGTAGGAGCTCCTTTATAAGTCACATACACCAGTAGGAGCTCCTTTATAAGTCACATACACCAGTAGGAGCTCCTTTAAAAGTCACATACACCAGTAGGAGCTCCTTTACAAGTCACATACACCAGTAGGGGCTCCTTTATAAATCACATACACCAGTAGGAGCTCCTTTACAAGTCACATACACCAGTAGGGGCTCCTTAATAAGTCACATACACCAGTAGGAGCTCCTTTATAAGTCACATACGCCAGTATGGGCTCCTTTACAAGTCACATAAGCCAGTAGGAGCCCCTTTATAAGTCACATACACAAGTAGGAGTTCCTTTATAAATCACATACACAAGTAGGAGCTCCTTTATAAGTCGCGTAAACCAGTAGGTGCTCCTTTGTGACTTTATAAGTCACAAACACCAGTAGGAGCTCCTTTATAAGTCACATAAACCAGTAGGAGCTCCTTTATAAGTCACGTAAACCAGTAGGTGCTCCTTTGTGACTTTATAGGTCACATACACCAGTAGGAGCTCCTTTATAAGTCACATACACCAGTAGGAGCTCCTTTATAAGTCACATACACCAGTAGGAGCTCCTTTACAAGTCACATACACCAGTAGGAGCTCCTTTTTATATGTCAAATACACAAGTAGGAGCTCCTTTATAAGTCACATGCATCAGTAAGAGCTCCTTTATAAGTCACGTAAGCCAGTAGGTGCTCCTTTGTGACTTTATAAGTCACATACACTTCATTTACAAGTTCACAATACATAATACATCTACAAAGATCATAAGTGTATGTATTAGTTCACGTTCTGTTGAACATGATATTATATACATATCGAGACTTTGTAATTCCAGTTCTAGTTTAGGCCTACATCTATTTGCCAATGTTATCTATTGGCGACCAATTCCAACTTTGTCTTTATTTGTATTTACCAAGTATATATAGATGATCAATTGCAAATTAAAAATAAAATACTGAAGGGAAAACCGTAGGAATTAACTCTGGATGAAAAACCCTTCTAATTTAGCATTGGTCAAACCTTGATATCAAGACTTAGTTATTCTCTGGTCGATTAGTATTTTCAGTTTTCCACCAGTCAGTCCTTAATGAAGTATTTTAACTCTTTCACCAGCCAGTCTTATTATAAATTCACTCCCTTGGGTTGAATATATTGATTCTAATCCACCAGTTATTACTTGGTATCAATAGATTCACTCTGGCCGTGTTAGAGATGAATTAATCAAAAATGAAAGACCAATTATAAAATCAATTATAAATAAACATTATAAATAAACAGTGTTGCCACAAAATTTGAAAAACAAAAACTCCTTACTTTTACGACCAAAATGGAAAATATTCATGATCAAAATCGGTCGCAAAGTGTGTTTTTTCTGAAAACCCAGGTTTTTTATAAAAAATCCGGACTTCTCAGGTTATAAAGTTGTCATGGTAACCCTGAATAAATGTTGCTGAAGGAAAAACCGTGGGAATAAACCCCGGATTAAAAAACATTCTAATTTCACTGTGCTTAGTGTCTAGTTACTCTCTGGTGGTTTACTAGATATTTAGACTTTGTTCACAAGTCCGTCCTTGGCATGCATGCTTTTGTTATTTGGCCGTGTTACATTTTCCAGATAGTAAATTAATATTTACCAACGTCAAGGACACAATGAGGATTATTTTGGAGATTGACTTCCAACTAAACTGGCAGATTTGTATACATTGTCAGGAGAATGATATGGAACGAGTACGAGTCTATGGAGCACTGCCATCATCATCATCATGACCGCCATCACCATAGCTGATTACATCATCAGGAAATCTGGTGGTCAAGTCTGTTAGACCCACTGGTTAAGTAAATGTCTATGAATCACTGCCATCATCATCACCACCATCATTGTAAAGATCACCATCACCGTCACCATCGTCACCACTACCATCAGCATCACCAGTAAAAATCACCGTCACCATCGTCACCACTGCCATCATCTTCATCGTCCCCAAGATCGTCACTGCCATCATCATCACTGCCATCATCATGTATCATCCTGTCACCTTGACCTTCCTGGTGTGTGTGTGTGTGGGGGGGGGGGGGCGTACAGCTTACTGAGCAATCTTATTTGTTCACTTTATTCAGGATCTGTAACCATGATAACATAAAAATATAACAATTTAACAAATATTATAATAATGAGTTTATTGTGTGATCTTATATCATTCACTTGATTCAGGATATGTAACATAATACAATATACCTGTACAGAATGTGTACTTTTATATAGTTTAATGAGTAACGTGATACTATATTTGTAACGTACAGTTTATTGAGTTATCTTACATGTCATAATCTAGTGACTGATACCGTTCGTCATCTCATGATACGTACCAGTTGTAGCTGATTACAGCACCCGGAAATATGGAGGTCAGTTCTGCATGTGAGAGTCTCTCACTCTGGCTCCTCCATGTCACCTTCACGTACGTGGTGCGAGGGACATACAGCTGTCTCAGCGATCTAATATTACTCACACTACTCAGGCTCTGTAACATAATAATACAAATATCTATCACATAACACAATATAACTATCAGTATCATAGCACAATATAACTATCTGTAACAAAACACAATATAACTATCTGTAACATAACACAATATAACTATCAGTAACATAGCACAATATAACTATCTGTAACATAGCACAATATAACTATCTGTAACATAGCACAATATAACTATCTGTAACATAGCACAATATAACTATCTGTAACATAACACAATGTAACTATCTGTAACATAGCACAATATAACTATCTGTAACATAGCACAATATAACTATCTGTAACATAGCACAATATAACTATCTGTAACATAACACAATATAACTATCAGTAACATAGCACAATATAACTATCTGTAACATAGCACAATATAACTATCTGTAACATAGCACAATATACCATACCTATCTATAACAACAAAATATAACTATCTGTGAAATAACACAATATAACTATCTGTAACATAAAAAAATATAACTATCACATAGCACAATAAAACTATCTGTGAAATAACACAATATAACTATCTGTAACATAACACACACAATATAACTATCTATAACATAACACAATATAACCATCTGTAACATAACAAAATATAACTATCTATCACATAGCACAATATAACTATCTGTAACAAAACACAATATAACTATCTGTAACATAACACAATATAACTACCAGTAACATAGCACAATATAACTATCAGTAACATAACACAATATAACTATCTGTAACATAGCACAATATAACTATCTGTAACATAACACAATATAACTATCTGTAACATGACAATATAATTATCTATAACATAACAAAATATAACTATCTGTGAAATAACACAATATAACTATCTGTAACATAACAAAATATAACTATCTATCACATAGCACAATATAACTATCAGTAACATAGCACAATATAACTATCTGTAACATAACACAATATAACTATCTGTAACATAGCACAATATAACTATCTGTAACAAAACACAATATAACTCTCTGTAACATAACACAATATAACTATCTGTAACATAACACAATATAGCATATGTAACATAACACAATATAACTATCTGTAACATAGCACAATATAACTATCTGTAACATAGCACAATATAACTATCTGTAACATAACACAATATAGCATATGTAACATAATAAAATATAACTATGTATAGCATGATGTAGCTATAAATGTGGAGTACAACAGAAATTGTAGCATGATATTATAATGGAGTTGACTGAGCGATCTTATAGCATCCACTTTATACAGAATATGTAATATAACAAAATATACAAAATGTGTAACATATAATTATGACTGTACTCCACAATCTGTCACACCAAACTACTGCTCATGTAGCCTTCGCGTAGCTTACTGTGCATAGAGCGACATCACTGTGGCAGGGTTTAACTTCTCATTCCACCTTCCAGTCAAGGGCTTTATGCCCGTGTGAGACTCTACATTCTATCTCATATAATCAAGGTCTAGCTATTTTGTGGGCTTTTTTCTAATTTGGACATGCTATAAAATTCTGCTCTACTTAAAATGGTTCCGAAACAGCCATTTTATCATACCTTTCTCATCATAAATTAATTATGGACGTTTGCTCAGCTTACTTTAAAGGGACTGCATATGTTGACATGTCAATTTTGAAAAATAAATGTATATGAAGTTATATGACCTACCAATCTTAACTAAAAATATTTAAAAATCATAAAAAAATCAAAAGCATTGAAAAAAACTAAACCATTTCAGACCGTGGAATGAAGAGTACTTCAAAAGGCACTGATGTTAGTTGGTGTGTGAAGGTGAGGGATTGGGGGATTCACCTGCAGCACCGATTGTCTGCCCACCCCTGGGCTGACAGCATCAACAATAACCTATGAAACGTGCCACATTGAGCCAATGATGGCTTAATGTTGGGCCAGCATAGCAGACGGTGGACTGATATTAAAAACAACATTGGACAATGTGCAGTGTTTACTGCGAGCTGCCTGATGCCAATGCACCACGTTGACCAGCACCTGTTTGTAGACCTTCTGGCAGAGGGTGGAACAGAAAAACGAGAGGCACGTTTATTGGGGGGGGGGGGCTGTGTATGTGACATCTCTATGTGTGTTAGGGGGGTGGGGCTGTGTTTATTAAGGATAATAGGGTAGTGCCAGTAGGCCCTAGTGTATTCTGACTTGAAGAGATGGGTTGACTGAGTGACATCTCTATGTGTGTTAGGGGGAGGGGGGCTCTGTATGTGACATCTCTGTGTGTTAGGGTGGGGGGGGGGGCTGTGTTTATTAAGGATAATAGGGTAGTGCCAGTAGGTCCTAGTGTATTCTGACCTGAAGAGATGGGTTGACTGAGTGACATCTCTATGTGTGTTAGGGGGGGGGGGGGGGGCTGTGTTTATTAAGGATAATAGGGTAGTGCCAGTAGGTCCTAGAGTATTCTGACCCGAAGAGATGGGTTGACTGAGTGACATTTCTATGTGTGTTAGGGGGGGGGCTGTGTTTATTGAGGATAATAGGGTAGTGCCAGTAGGTCCTAGTGTATTCTGACCTGAAGAGATGGGTTGACTGAGTGACATCTCTATGTGTGTTAGGGGGGGGGGGGGCGGTGTTTATTAAGGATAATAGGGTAGTGCCAGTACGCCCTAGTGTATTCTGACCTAAAGAGATGGGTTGACTGAGTGACATCTCTATGTGTGGAGAATGATAGTAGTGTAGGCCTATTGTGCCCACCCAGAAAACACATACATTGAAACAGTGTCATTAAAAAAAACATGGGCACTAGTATATTGAGACCCCCCACCCCTTCGAAAGTAACAATAATTGCCGTAAGTCATAAACCCTATAATTTGCAAATTTATAAGTCATTAGGACAGGAGCCTATTAAGTTTATTGCAATAATGTTTGTGACCTAATTTGCGGAAAGGGTGGTGTCGTGTGTGGGAAACGGTTCACATTTCTGAGGAACAGTCCTTATGAAGATGTCAAATATAACGTTTGAGGTCGCTAAGTCAAATAGTTGCGTTTTTCAGAAAGTGCTAAGTGCTGTTGACCAAGCCTCAAAGCTGGTGTCCCAGCATTACATCAGCATTGGGCCAATATATCGTGTTATCAGGGTAGTGGCTTTTCTGGCGACGGGAGGAGCAAAGCGTCATCCGCATAGCAGTCCAAGCAAACACGGGTCAATCACCCAATGCTGTTTCAATGTCGGGCAAGCGTCGAAGACGTTGGGACCAACATTGAAACAGTATTGGGTAAATGGCACGTGTTTGCTGGGGTGCTGCTGCTAAGTATACAGCAGGCCCAGTGTTGGAGTAGTGTTGGACCAGTGTCGTAGACAATTTGTTGGCATTGAACCAGCAATGGGCTGCAACACCGGCCCAACATTGAACTGAAATTGGGTGGGTAGGCCTACATCATGTGAATCATAGAGACACGCGCAGCAGGACTCACTGGCAATTATTGAATGGATGTTGGCCAACACCAGCGATGGTGGTGGAATGAAACGTTGAATATATTTTAACTTGTCTCCTTAGTTCTTTCCTTAATTATATCCTGGACATTTAGGATTCTGGCCCATGAGGAAGATCAATACAGTCATGTTTACAAAATATTAAGCCAAATTTTTGCCTATAGCACTCATGTATCCTAAAGCCGGGCCTCGGAGTTGGGGAACTCTTTTTCTAGTTTTAAACATAATTATTATGTTAAACATGCCTACTTAAAAAAAAAAAAAAACATTTTATTCTATGTCGTTTAGGTGCTGTTCAATGTAATTTAACTTTATATGTATCACAAAAGAAGTAGAGAACAGAATGTGATCACAGGTGCATTTTAGGCCTTTTCTGGGGCTGCCAATTTAGCTTCTGTCAGGTCTATTAGCATGGTTAGGCCTTCTTAGTCTGAGCAGGCCTATCCCTAGTTAATAACATCTTTCGGCGCGACCTATATGCACCAGCGACAGCCCTGTGTGTGACTGAAACTGGGGTATTAGCCACAGCTTGTATTCACACAAAATCGCAAGACTTTTTCCAGACGTTAATATTTAAGATTCCTGTGCGATTTATCAGGTTAAGAATCCGCAACAATTACAATCAGCAACAATTCAAGACCTATATCTATTCATCCACAGCTCGTCTTTCGCTGGGCAATGAAAATGCTGTCAGCATTTGCTAGACAACTAGACAAATGATCTTTGTCGATGAGCGCCATTTTGAACTATGAAATATCGGGTGAAACGAATGTTGGGAACCACAACCTAATATTTGACGGCATGGGCTGTCATAGCTACCGCAGATCGGGCCACATGCAATACACGCTCCCATGCAGGGCTGATTGTCAAGACACTACCAGTAGTTTGTTTGTTTAAACACCCAGTTAACGTTATGTTCATCTTTTTATCTCCACGTCTGTCAGTATCAAACTCGATCTAGGTGCTCACTTTTTAAACAAAAATGTTTCTTCCCCATCCACGCGTAAAACTCAGTATTGTGGGGAGCCTCCTCCGTGACCGAGAGTTAGCGTGCTCGGCCTCAGACCGCCAGGGCTCGAGTTTCGAATCCTGTGTCTGGAGGACAGTGTCATCACACCATCCTCAGGAGGTTCTCCTGGCCCAGTTTAGCCTATATGTGCACAAAGGTGGCCTAAAGCCCGATCCATTTCATTTCCTTAAACATCAAGATCTCTGATACACATATCATTCTACCACTGTTATATGACAATAACAACAGGGCCAATGGCAATGGCAAAGCATTTCTCTGTTTCACATGAGTTTTCCAAGTTCTGCGGTATTCTATAAAAGAAAAAAGCTGTTTTTTTCTTCCTAGTCGACATCTTTTTCTATAACATGGAACGTTTATTTGGGTTCAATGACAGTGTCAACTGTCATACATGTAACATATCAATGACAATAGCATTTGGCACAGTGTCGCTTGGAAACTTAAAACTCGAAGAGAAACGGTGTGTTCCGTGAAAATGCATCTGGCAGCCCTGTAGCCATAACCGTGATAGGTGGCGCCACCTGGAGCACGCCCTGTATTGACTAGGTTAATATGGATGTTAAATGTTGATGCATCATAAGGGTATAGAGGGTTCAGCTTAATATGGATGTAAAATGATTTTTTGATGCATCATGAGGGTATAGAGGGTTCAACTTAAAATGGATGTAAAAGGATGATTTGATGCACCATGAGGGTATAGAGGGTTCAGCTTAATATGGATGTAAAATGATGATTTGATGCACCATGAGGGTATAGAGGGTTCAACTTAAAATGGATGTAAAATGATTTTTTGATGCATCATGAGGGTATAGAGGGTTCAACTTAATATGGATGTAAAATAATGATTTGATGCATCATGAGGGTATAGAGGGTTCAACTTAATATGGATGTAAAATAATGATTTGATGCATCATGAGGGTATAGAGGGTTCAACTTAATATGTATGTAAAATGATGATTTGATGCATCATGAGGGTATAAATGGTTCAATTTAATATGTATGTAAAATGATAATTTGATGCATCTTGAGGGTATAGATGGTTTAACTTAATATGTATGTAAAATGATTTGATGCATCATGAGGGTATAGAGGGTTCAACTTAATATGGATGTAATATTGGAATTGTGATTTGTTTGATTGCACCCTGTGGTTGTGTACAACTTCCACAACCCGCAGCCTTTTGCACGTACACAGCCAAGCCATACACTTTTTGCCACTAAATCTGTCACTTACCCGTTTGCTTTCACTATCAGCACTCCTTTTACCAATTTTCAGAATTTTAATTATAACACATTACCTTTACCTATTAAACCCCTAGCTTTCCCTTTGTTAACAAGTTCTATTAACTTTGCCGAAGGAAATTTTGGCAACTGCAGCATTTAAAGACATCAAAATGCGAGTACTTTTTTATTATTATATTATCTTCCGTTCCTCCAACTTACTTATCCACTCGGGTTTTATCAAAATCCCAATATCTTGCCAAAATTCCGTTATTATTTTAAAATTTATTCGGCTGGTGTTTCTATATTGCCTGAAAACTATTAATTCATATCGTAGTTCTGTTCTACTGCTCGTTCTTTAGAAATGTATTACTCACTCTAGTCGCTAAAATGTCTGCAGCTGTCAATCTTGTCGTCGCGTCGATCATACTGGTATCTTGTCTCTCTTTACTGTAAATCGCATAGTTTACCTTCTATTGTTTTTCCGAAATCTGTTACAGTGCAGTGGACGCGTTCCATTGTCGCACACACGAACGTTACTACTTGATAATATTGAGTCAACTGTTTTTGTCACTTGCTTTGTTTTTACAAGCGTTCATTAATTACCACGCGAATTTGGGAAGTATACTTAATGCTTGAATTCCGCGTTTTTCCATGATTTACCTTGCACTTGCTGTACAATCGGATTGAACAGTGCACAATACCTTACCAGGATATTAACCCTTCAGTTCACACCCTAACCACAGTTCACATCCTGCCATCACGCAACGTTATTTCATAGCTCACGGTTTTACTGTTTATAAAGTGTCCTAATTTATTTGTTCAATTTTCCACTCATTCAGCATTATTTGAAATTATGGCGTTTTTAATGACATCGTAATTTTGCGATCGATTACCTAAAAAACTTCTATACAGATTTATATAAGCCTATATCCTATTCAGATATAAGTATATATTGTTGAATATTCACATATCCCATATCTAGCAGTCAAAATGTCTTTCAAGGACATTACAGGTGCTCTTAGAAGGAGCAGAGCCGCCTATGAGGGCAAAATTACAATGATTGTGAATGATTTGAATAAAAAATCAGAACAGAAAACTTTACAAAGTAATTTTTTGCTGAAGCATGAAAACACCGTAAATACCTACCTGCATAAAATTGACAAAATTAATGATGATATTCATGAGTTATGTGAAAAAAACGAAATCAAAGTGGATGACACAGATTGTGTTACTGATTTCAAAGATGAAATAAAATATGAAATCGTGTTCAGGAGAAAATTTCTGATGTCCAAACTAAGATTACTCCTGTAAAAACTGACACGTCATCGCACACTCCCACAGTTACCCCAATACGGCCACCTAAATTAAAATGTCCAAGTTTCAGTGGTCTAGAAAAAGACAGGTTGCTGTTTCAAAACTTTCTCATGCAGTTTAATAATGTAATGACCTCTGGTGGTAAGCTGGATGATTCGGCCAAACTAATGTACCTTCGCGGCTATTTAACAGATTATGCCTTTTCAGTTATAAGCCACTTGTCAATCAGTAATGAAAATTACAAAGCCGCATTAGACTTGCTAAATGCCGAATTCTTAGATAAAGAATTTATCATTAAAGAATATTTCACTAAAATTATCAGCAACTCGCCCAAATATGATCCCCAATTTGAGGATGTCAAAAAATATTTGAATGAAACTAGAGCATGCTTACATGATTTGAAAAACTATGGTGTTGATCTTTTACTACCCAATCCCTCTGGGTTAAAACTTATTAGCCACATCGTTTTCAATAAACTACCCGCTATCCTCAAGTGAGAATTGTTTCATAAAATCGGATCAAACTATCCTTCCCTCAAAGAATTGTTTGATAATTATCATGATTTGATAAAAACGATCATTCGAACAAGTTTGAAAAAGAACATTTTTGATAAAAAAAGCAAAACTGTATCACAAGGTCACGATGATCATAAAAAGTTTCTCTCAAAACCTAGTAGTCATTTTGGTGAACCTACAATATATCAACAGGATTCAAATCCCGAAGGGGCTTCTGGATTACAAAATTTTACCACTCAATCGTCAGCTTCTCACCCCAGAAAACCTTGTAAATTTTGTAATGCAAGTAGTCATGTGATGTACCGATGTGACAAATATAATTCCCATGAGGCCAGAAGGCAGTGTTGTCTTGAAATGGGTCTATGTGTTCTTTGTACTAGTCCATTTCACAAAAAGCCACAATGTCCTGGCAAAAATGATGAGCTAAAATATCAAATGTTTACATTGCAAGGTCAACTCTCATATAAGTACATTATGCAAATATATTGACAAGCATAAAAATGCCCCTAGCCAGACTAATTCTAATGTGTGTTTAAATGCAAGTGAAATAGTATCGGCAGAACATTCTATAATAATGCCCATCATGGACATTAAAGTGAATGTCAAAGATCTTACTTATCAGAAAAAATGTGTGCTGTCTTAGCATGTAAAGATGAAAATGTTTCAATTATACAGCATGATATCAAAACATTCTTGGGCTCTCAAAAGAAAGAGTTGAAAGAAATTTCTGTTGCTGTTGAAATTCCTAATTTAAAACCCTTTAATCAAAAGGTGTTAATAGACAAGGAGTTTCATATACAACTAAATATGCCTCAATATGTTGAAGGTATTAGCAATCTCGCATGTAAAGGTGTCCCCCTGGCTGTTCAATATGAAGGCGGTTTGCCTCCTGAAATTGTAGAAATAGACGGACTAATGGGTGCGGATGTTCTACAAAATTTGTCTATGACCAGAACAGTTGAATGAAGGGTATTGCATGGGAATTTCCTAATGGTCTTGTGCCTTATGGAGACGCAAACAACTTTCTATTCCCAAGACAAATCTCAGTCTTACCTAGTTTTTCCAGCTCTAGACCTGATACATTCAACAACTATAACCACATTATTTCTAGATATGCTAAATGTCCAGACTCATGTTAATTTTTTCATGAACCCCAAGTCATCATATCCTGACCCATCACAATGTTTATTTCCCGAAAGTTTTGTGGAAAGGAATCTCGATATGATGTTTCAAACAGAGGGCTTAGGCATTGATAGTAAAGAAAATGCCATTACTGATTACGACTCTGTAAAAATAAAAGAATTAGAAAATTCCATCAAGTTTGAAGATGGTCATTACAATGTCAAACTTCCATGGCACGAAGATGTTCTGGAAAAGGTTCCATCCAACCATAATGTAGCTTTAACTGTGATGGACAGTTTCCAAAAAGTTAGAGAAAGATAATCTTATGGATGATTATATAAAAGTTTTTAAACAACAAGAGGAGGAAGGAATTATTGAAAGAATAGAAGTTGATCCTCAAAAATATGCTGATTACACGTGGATCCCACATCGTTCCATAATTAAAACTGAGCAGCAAGTAACTACAAAGATCAGACCAGTTTTCAATTGCTCACTTAAAACCCATAATTCCCCATCTCTAATTGAAGCTGCATATCCTGGAGTCAATTTGATGACTGATATGACAAAACTTCTTTTATATTTCAGATCTAAGTTCACTATGATTTCAGACATTAGAAAAGCCTTTCTGATGATTAAACTAGGCCACGAAGAATACAAAAACAGGTTTTGTTTTTTCTTAAAAGAAGGAAACAAATTGAGCTGTTTCAGATACAAAACCATAATCTTTGGTTACAATGCCAGTCCTTTCATTTCTAATTTTATCATCAAGCAACATGCTAAGCAGTTTCCTTCAGATTACTGCTCTGAGGTATTACTGAACAATTTTTATGTTGACAATTTGATGCTTACAGCAAATGATCAAGATAAACTTCTCTCTTTGTACTTAGATCTAGACCAGAGAATGAAAAAGGGTGGATTTGCTTTGAGGTCTTGGACTTCTAATAACCCTATGCTAAGAGAGAGGATGATCTCCGATAACAAATATATTGAGCATGAAAGTCCCTATGAAAAGTTACTAGGTTACAAATATTCAACTAAAACAGATGTATTCAAGTTGTCTGGAACCGTATTTGATAAAGACGCAAAGACAAAAAGAGGTATATCATGTCAAACTTCCAAATTGTTTGATCCTCTCGGTCTTTATTTGCCTGTTACGGTGAGAAGTAAAATTCTCATGAGAGAGCTCTGGTCACAAAATCTTTCATGGGATGAAAATGTCATGGAAAAACATTTGTGGTCCCAGTTAGCTCATGATTTAACATCTCTGAATGTTACATTTCCAAGATATGTTGTGAATGAGGCATTTGACACTGATTTGTATCTTTTCTGTGATTCCTCAAAACAATCGTATGGGTTTGCATTGTATAATGTTCAAGATAACAAGTCCAACTTGATGTTTGCTAAAGCCAAAGTCACTCCTATAAAACCTCGAAGCTTACCAACTCTTGAATTGTTGTCTGTGTTTTTGGGTGTAAAATGCATGCATTTAATACTGGATTCCTACCCCAATGTTACATTCAAGAAGCTTGTGATTGCAGTAGATGCCCAAGTAGTTTTGTCTTGGCTGATGTCCCAGCAACTAAAAACCAAAAACCAATTTGCTAAAAACAGGCTGAAAGACATTAGTATGATGACACAAGAATTAAAAGTCAAGTATAACTTGGATATTGTTTTCAAGTATGTGCCAACAGATCAAAACCCTGCGGATCTTTTAACTAGGGGATTGTCCTTAAACAAGTTTAAAGACTTACTTCAATTTTGGACATACGGTACAGAATGGCTGAAAACAGCTGACAGTGATTGGCCTGTGAATGAATTAAACTGTCTGACTGATGCTAATAAGAAAACAATTCAAACTAATGTAGCAATAGACAATGACCAATTTTAAGGTTCAAAGGTGGAGTGTATGCCAACAAAATCATTCTAAAATATGGAAAGTTACTTAGAGTGACCGAGTTGGTGTTCCGCTTCATTAAAATAAAATGCAAGGTCAATATTGATATGGTTCAAAGTGCCATAACGTATCTAGTTAAGACTATACAAGCAGAATGTTTTCCAAAGGAAATTTCCTTTTTAAACTCTCCTTGTAATAGAAACGTTCCCGATTTGGTCAAATACCTCAATTTATACATAGATGAGGAAGGGGTTATTAGATCAAAGGGAAGAATTAACAAGAATGTAACACATGAGGAGGGAGTACAAAATCCTATTCGGTTAGGTAAAAGTCACCACTTGACTTACCTATTAATTATTCATTTTCATCATAGAGTAAAACACCTTGGTGTAGGTACTACCCTCAATGCATTGCACTTGGGAGGGTTTTGGCAGACAAGTAATCAAAAAAGTGCTTTCCCACTGTATGATATGTCGTAAAATAAATGGATTGCCATTCAAATATCCAAAAGTGACTAACTTACCCAAACACCGAGTCAATTTGATTGTACCTTACCGTCATACTGGAGTTGACTTTACCGGTCATTTATGAGTTGAAAACTATGGACAAAGGCGCAAAATGTACAAACTTATTTTTACTTGTTTGAACACTAGAGCTGTTCATTTGGATCTTATACCTGATATGAGCACTCATTCCTTTGTCTCAGCTTTATTGAGATTCAGCGACAAGTTTGGTATTCCATCTCACATATTTAGCGATAATGCTAGATCCTTTCTAAAAAGATGTGATGTAATATCTGAAGTTTTCTCTTGCAGTCAATTTCTGGAACATTTCCAGACCTACAATATAAAACATGTTACAATACCTGTTTACTCTCCCTTGGTAGGCAGTACTTGGGAAAGGTTGATTCGAGTAGTCAAAAACTGTATTCGAAAAACTGTAGGTCTAGCTAAAATATAATATTTTGACATGCTCACTCTCTTATGTGATGTTGAAAATGCAGTTAACTCTAGACCATTGACATATCGAACTTCTGAATCGGATCTAGAAGTGATCACTCCCAATAGTTTTATCTATCCCAACTCTAATTCCAATTTGTTTCTGAGAATTGAGGGAGAAAACCCCACACTTTCAGAACCTCCTTCTCAATCCCTATTATTACAGTCCCTATCAAACAGAAATCATCTACTCAAACACTTCCATGAATTGTGGAACAATGCTTACTTGTTGTCCCTTGGAGAAAGTACTAAAAATAGTTATGAGCATAGATTTGAAAATAAGATTGATGTTGATGACATTGTTCTCATACGTCACCCACAAAAGTCCAGACCATTTTGGTTGCTGGGTAGAGTTGTTGAAGTCTTCAAGGGTGATGATAATAAAATCAGATCTGCCAATGTGAAAAGGGATGGTTCAATTCAAAATTATTCAATAAACCATTTGTACCCTTTAGAACTTCAACAGCTCACAAATGAATCCATTTTACCATGCAACAATGTCGATGAAACACCACCTGTAGGCCATTTGTCGGTAGAAAAAGTTCGGCGCCCTGCGTGTTTGATGGCACAAGGGGCCAAAAGCCAATAACATGTAATTATTATTATGTGTAATGTATTTCTGAGTTAAAGGTGTAGTCAACTGTCAAAATTCGCGGGACAAGGTTCCCCCAGAAGGCAATAGTGCCCCTGGGTAGGCCAAGGCCCTATTCCATAATAATACTAAATATGCGTTTCATACCCAAAGCCTCATTAAAAGCAAGTTCTCAAATCACAGCAAGTTCATATATACTTGAGCGACATCTGTGAGGTAATAATTCAAAGCCCTTGTCTTTTGCCCCTACTTGGTCGCCTACTTGCAAACAAACTGACTGTATTACTGCGGGGATTTGGAAACTGCTTGACCCCCAAGCTTGAATGTATTGTCACCCAGTAAACACAAAACATTTGTATGACTTTATGCAATGTTGGACCAGCGTCGAAGACGTTGGGCCTACATTGCATAAATGTCATACAAATGTCTTGCGTTTGCTGGGCAGGAGGACTTTCTCTCAAACATTGTACATTTATCTAATGTTGTTTCAATGTTGGCCTAACATTAAAACAGCATTGGATCAATGTCTCGTTTAAGTAGTATCTTGTAATCAGTTCAGTGGCTATATTAATGCAGTCAATCTGTACTCAATAGGCTACTGTTGGCCTACACTTGATCGTCCCAGGCATGCGCGTTTTGAAGCTGAATGATTCTTTAATTACCACTTTCATTTTATTGTTTATGTATATATGCTATTTTCTATTGATATTTGCGCTATATTTCCCTATATGATACAATGCAATTGCAAATTGCATTTTTCTTGTCCTCGGGAATATATTGGAATTGTGATTCGTTTGATTGCACCCTGTGGTTGAGTACAGCTTCCACAACCCCAGCCTTTTGCACGTACACAGCCAAGCTATACACTTTTTGCCACTAAATCTGTCACTTACCCGTTTGCATTCACTATCAGCACTCCTCTTACCAATTTTCAGAATTTTACCTATAATACATTACCTTTACCTATTAAACCCCTAACTTTCCCTTTGTTAACAAGTTCTATTAACTTCGCCGAAGGAAATTTTGGCAACTGCAGATTTTAAAGACATCAAAATGCGAGTACTTTTTTATTACTATATTATCTTCCTTTCCTCCAACTTACTTATCCACTCGGGTTTTATCAAAATCCCAATAGTAAAATGATGATTTGATGCATCATGAAGGTATAGATGGTTCAACTTAATATGGATGTAAAATGATTTGATGCACCATGAGGGTATAGAGGGTTCAACTTAAGTGGGTAATATTTTGCTGTTGATCCCGGCAAACATCGATGGCTAATAAAAAATGTTCGTCCCCCTGTCTCAATTGTGTATCTATAGATTCAATGGGTTTTTTATAGATGTACTTTGCCGACAAACCACGGCACAACAGCTATTAAATAGAAACCCGTAATAGACAGATACACAGTAATAGCTTACGTGTGCATTCACATTTTGGTTATTCACTTGACTCTATAGCATTTAAACCTAGTATATAGGCTACATGTGCAGGATAGTATATTTTTACACATCTCTATATCAGTATTATAGATACACTATTTAAATTATTAGCGGGCCTAGGCTGGGTTTTATCCTAATTATAGGAGGTGATTGTAGATACATTGTAAAATGGTGCAAATAGTTCAGGTAATATATAAACCTTAACAGACAAAGAGTCGTAGATGAAATTACGCCAGCTCTTCTGCAATCCCCACATATAGGCCTATATGTCGCTCCTGAAATTTGGCAATCAGCCAAAGGCGGTCGCGGCATAATAGCCCTGTGTAAGTTCTGCTTAACCAGCAAACACGAGATGCTGCACCAATGATGTGTTGATGATGGCCCGCCATCTGTGAAGTCTGCCCATCATTAACCCAGCATTGGTTCAACACATCGTGTTTGATGTGTAGGGTAGGCCAGCATTGGTTGTTTGTAACTGCATTATATTTTTCATGATGCATAATTATAAAATACTAATTAAGCTATAGAGTTTGTTATCTAGTGTCACTTTTGTATGTTGCAGGGTTTTGCATCAGTTGCCTTGGCAACAATTTGCCGTCGCAAGATTTAAATGAAAAAAAAATAGCTATCAATTGATGGCAGGACTCCTCAGCCGTCCATCAATATCAAGAAAGGATGAGAATGAAATGACACCCACTACCACCATGTCATTTTTTTTTAAATGGCTGCGGCAGCTATTATGTTTTTAATGGATTCATCCCAAAAGTTAATCAGATCATGGACCAATGTTCATAAGTTATCGTGCCCCCAAGCTTTTTAGGCGGCCATCTTGGAAAATGGCCGCTTGTGGCTTGGTGGCAAAAAAAATATATGGGATAAATTGCCCAGGAACATAGGTCATGTCTGTAAAAAATAAACAAAATTCATCATTTAACTTTTTAGTAAAAGCTGAATTTCCGACCGCTCGCCCGCCTCTGGTGATCACTATACCCACAGCCTTAATGGCTGAGGGGTAACAATGTATATATTTCATATTTTCTACATTATTATGATTTCACTGATGCATGGTCTGAAAAAATCATTAAATGTAATGATCCTTGAATTTTGTGCTTGAAAAGTGCGGGAACCATGTTGATAATAATTCTAAAACCACTATTTTGGTGAAATAATGATAGTTATAATAAATAGTCTAATAAGCAGAGATAAACTCAGGTACGAGAAATAGGTTACCGACCGGTAGGTCTCCGCATCGGTATTTAGATGTAGTGATCGAAATGGGAAAAAACAAAGTGGGTCTATCGACATGTTATCATTGTTTTATCAATCAAAACTCGTTATGCTTCACTGAATCATAATATTTACATTATGGCGGACGCATGCACGGCATTGATTTTGGCGCCCTTAATATTTACTCAGCGAATCATGACGACACATGACGACACACTCATTGAGTCTGAGGCATTGAGCCAAAGGCTACAGACTCCTGCAAATAGCACACCGAATTGAAATATTGAGCAAACATTTTAAACTTTTATCTATTATTGAAACATCATCGGGCCGATGTCTCCCGTTTGTCGGCTGGCAGCAGTGCCGCTAGAGCCTAGTAGCCATTATTTAAACATATGACCCTGTTGTGCACAGGATTTTAATCAGAAAATGAGGCATATATAATTACTACTGTTAACAGCAGTGTAAGCAAACGTGACACTGAAATATCTGAGTGAAGTGGAACTCAACCCGCAATTTTCATATTAAATAAATAAAAAAATTCCAAGGTATCGGCAGCGTGTCGCTTTTTATTCTGGGTAACGGCAATAACAGTAGGGTAGCTACAGGAAAACTCCCGACATTAAAAGGGCCTGTTTAGAACCCTGACATTTAAAATGAATGTACAGAGTTGTTTCCATGTGTCCGGGAAACCCTACACAGAGCACTGTGCACTGCCTGTTCAACCAGACACAGACGGCCCGCGTGTATCATAATGGGGACAGCTCTCACAGCAAACACGAAGCCTTGACCCGATGTTGTTTCAATGCTGGTCCAGCGCCGTTGGCGGTGGGCCAATTGTGAAACAGCATTGGGTCAAATCCTCGCGTTTGCTGGGCTCCACACAGGTGTCTGTCTACACCCCCCCCTACCATAATATTCTCGCCAGCCGATCAGGGTACTTTTAGCAAGACAGCCGGCCAATCACAAGCTTACTACAATACTTGAAATTGAGAGTGGGGGACATATGACGTCAACCATCTGCACATTTTAACATGCGAAGAAGCAGTGTCTAGGGTGGGCAGTGTAGGGAAACCCGTGCGTCAAGTGCGTTTGAAGACCCAGCAGTGTTGTGATTTCTTGAGTTTGCCCCAAGGAAATTCCTTTGTGACGTCATTATTATTATTATTCCAGCAGAGTTGTAGGGAACCCCTCTAGAAATGAAATGACGTAGGAAGGAATCTCAGTCACGGTAAGCCTACACGTTTACCGGACACATGGAAAGGCAGCCGCATGCAGTTGCCGCATGCGTTACGGGAAACGGACAAATGGGATGGCGGACTTAAAGTGTTCAACTTAATATAACACTGTAATATGAGATCATTTTGACGTCGTTATAACAATATAACAGAGTGAAGTGATGTTATAAGAACCAAGACTTACCATTTTAGTTGGTGGGTTAGTAATGGTGATCTTCTCTTCACAATGTAGAATCTCACAGTGGTCGAGTGTAACAGATTGAGAAGGGAAGCATCCCAGTAAAGTCCTCAGCACCAGAATGTCAACAGGTGCCTTCCACCACAATAAGGTGTAGAGGTGACAGAGGTGTTTGTCAGGTAGTGCTGAGTCTCTCAGCATACAGCCAGGCCACAGCATGAGTGTATCCAGATGTGTTACACGTAATCCCCTGATGACGTCCATCACGTCTTTCACGCTCCAGTCTATGTCACACAGCCCCAGCTCCTTCACGCTGATTGTCTACAACATACAAGACAAACATCAGGCATTTATCAGGGTGAGGAAATACGGAGTTTGTTTTTTAAACTGTTCACCGCCTTGGATATGAAAGGGTGTATCTGTCACTTGACAAAGTGGCAGATACACCCTTTCATATCTAAGGGGGCGCGTTATGGACATTGTTTTATTCCAGTTAACGCGAGACATTAAATCAATGCTGCCCCACCTTTGGCGACGTTGGCCCAACACTAAACCTACATTGGTTCAACATATTGTGTTGGTTTAATGCTGGCCCATCATCGTAGACGTTGTACCAACAAAAACCAACATCAGGTCAACATGAGGTGTTAGCTGTGACCCTGACTGACCTGAGGTGGAGGAGGTGAATAACTGGACATGTCCGGCACCGGACAGTGGTCAGTGAACATCAGATAAAAAACATCTATGTGTGATAACAGAGCCACCAGCGTGTTCATGGACAGGGATCCTGATATCTCTGTACGACCCACTGTGATCCGTGATGAGGATGAGGCAGATGGAGGAGTGGATCGCAGCTCTGTGATCCGTGATGTGGATGAGGCAGATGGAGGACTGGATCTCAGCTCTGTGATCCGTGATGTGGATGAGGCAGATGGAGGACTGGATCTCAGCTCTGTGATCCGTGATGTGGATGAGGCAGATGAAGGACTGGATCTCAGCTCTGTGATCCGTGATGAGGATGAGGCAGGTGGAGGACTGGATCTCAGCTCTGTGATCCGTGATGAGGATGAGGCAGATGGAGGACTGGATCTCAGCTCTGTGATCCGTGATGAGGATGAGGCAGATGGAGGACTGGAACTCAGCTCTGTGATCCGTGATGTGGAGGAGGCAGATGGAGGACTGGATCTCAGCTCTGTGATCCGTGATGTGGAGGAGGCAGATGGAGGACTGGATCTCAGCTCTGTGATCCGTGATGTGGAGGAGGCAGATGGAGGACTGGATCTCAGCTCTGTGATCCGTGATGTGGAGGAGGCAGATGGAGGACTGGAACTCAGCTCTGTGATCCGTGATGAGGCAGATGGAGGACTGGATCTCAGCTCTGTGATCCGTGATGTGGATGAGGCAGATGGAGGACTGGATCTCAGCTCTGTGATCCGTGATGAGGATGAGGCAGATGGAGGACTGGATCTCAGCTCTGTGATCCGTGATGTGGATGAGGCAGATGGAGGACTGGAACTCAGCTCTGTGATCCGCGATGTGGATGAGGCAGATGGAGGACTGGATCTCAGCTCTGTGATCCGTGATGAGGCAGATGGAGGACTGGATCTCAGCTCTGTGATCCGTGATGTGGATGAGGCAGATGGAGGACTGGATCTCAGCTCTGTGATCCGTGATGTGGATGAGGCAGATGGAGGACTGGATCTCAGCTCTGTGATCCGTGATGAGGATGAGGCAGATGGAGGACTGGATCTCAGCTCTGTGATCCGTGATGTGGATGAGGCAGGTGGAGGACTGGATCTCAGCTTACATTCTGACGTCACAGACAGGACGCCCAGACGTGTCAGGCCGAGTGACGTCATCAAACTGTGGACGTCTGACGTCAACCAGGAGACGTCATCCAGACGTCGCCTCTTCACTGATAAACTCACCTAAAACAACACATTATTATTATCAGTTACAAATAACGTCAGATGATTATAATCATTATCATGATAACTTATATTAACCCTTTCAGTGCGGGGACCGACTTTAGACGTCAGATTATGACGCCTAAAGTCGATCCCAGCACTGAAAGATTTAAACATTTATAATGTCACTATTTATAATGTCACTAGAACCATAACCAGATAACATAGGTATTCAAATGAAGCGGAAAGAGATAACTTGGACATTTATGATGATTTCAAATTGAAGAAACCCTTTGTTCCCTTGGTTTAGTCTGCATAAATATATTTCAGCGCTTTAAGGGTTAATATTAATGTTGACCTTTATAGAGGTCATATGTAGCCCCACATGCTCCAGGTATTTTCTTCTCATTTTCATTCATCTTAAGATGTGAATTCCTGCTGCAATTCACACCTCGAGATAAATGAAAATGATCTGATTTAATAAATGCTTTACGTTGATTACTCTGTCAATTCTCAAGCGATTTTCGTGAAATTTGGCATCTATCTTGAAAATGTCTTAAAAAACGTTGTACTAGACTAGTATTAGTCTATATATTTATAGATGATGATGATCTATAGATCAAAAGTTAGACCATTTGACCAGCCGCCACAATCGGACTATTTATTATCAGTGATATATCTAGTTTATCAGCCTATTCTAATACTGTCTATTACAGTTAGTCTAACTTCTTTTTATCTCAGAATTACTCAATTGGTCTAGACATCTATTTTTTTAATTAGACTAACTGTTAGACTATGTTACGTCATTGTGCATGCAAAAAGTTCTAACTTTTGAAATACACAATATAGTTCCGCCAAATCGTCTGAAGAAGGTGACAAAAACTTGAATCAAAAAAATTTAATGAAAAATGTCAGAAAAACGGCTAAAGTCGTTGGAGCTAGCCCCATGTGATTCCCGCCAACTCACTCTCATGTCTCGCCCTGTACTCAGTGGTACTGCATGTACTGACTGTGACTGCCTGTTTCCCGCCACTCACCAGATGTGGCACGTAACCCAACATGGAATATAGGACATTGACCAGGGGGGGGGGGGGGTTAAGCCACTTACTAACTTTACACTAACATAAGAATTAGAGTAGTGATTAACTCCATCTGACTCCCATATTATTATCTAGTCATATAGTCTAGAGTTAAGTATATTCAAGTTAAGCTATATACACCTAACTGTTTCACGGTACAGATTCATTCAATGTTAACAGACTACATCACTAAGGTAATTAGGTCAAATTCCTTATCTTCATATTAGATGGGCGGTACCATTTTCACTAATCAGGGTAGACAAGTGAACAGGTGATATGAAGATATCATCAGACCTACATGCTAAAACACAAACAGTTAGCCTACTCCACCTAGCGAACAGTAGGATATCATAATAGCTTAAAATGTCATAACCATAGACAATAGTATTTTATGTCTATGGACACAACTCTAGACTGCTGCACCACCTGGTAATTACACTGTAATATAAATATAGAAAAGCGAAAACCAAACCACCTGGGCCTGTAACTTGAAGCAGTCGCTAAGCACACATTAGGCCCTCCTATCTCATGGTGGCTTTGTTGTCTCACCACCCGAAAAGCAAGTCCCATTGAAATAAATGTATAATACCAACATTCTAAGGACCGAATTCACCATTTTCGTCCAGACCTCCACCCTATGTGACACACAATAATAAAGCCTAAGCTGTCCCTTTTAAAAAAAACAGGTCCGAAAATGGTATATGCTAACTTCCTGCGCCCATTCCCAGAAAAGACAAATCCTTCTCACATCCTGTATCCATCCGAAAAATCTCCTAACACAGTTATACCCATAGACATATAAAACTGTCTATGGTCATTCCTGTATTATTTTTAATTCACCAGAAGTGGAAACAACCATAATATTATAAAGCAGTAATTTGTCTATTTGACAGTGCAGCTGCCCTGGGCCGCGTTTGCCCTCCTAGGTGCAGGGGGGGGGGGGGTGGGCGTTTCGGGAGCATGCCCCCCCCACCGAAATATTTTGAAAAAATGAATCTCAAATGGTGCTATATTTTGTGGTTCCTTTGTTGCAAACTGTATAGGGCCTACAAGAGAGCCTAGCTGAAATGGCTGTTTTTTACTCAGAGTGATTTAACAAAGAATAGTCCAGCTATTTAAGCGAACACTACTACACAATGGGAAAGTCATAAACATGATAAACATAAACAGCCATTGTTTTTCCTCAATTCTAATATTGAATATGATTATATGTGGTACAATTCAGCATTTTGCGGCTGCGCGACGGCTATATGAGCTGACGTCAGTAGATGTATTCTAGGTTTGGGGGCATGCTCGAACACCGGGGCACGTTCGCACCCTGCTGGTAATTCAGAATTGAGGGCCACCTGGTGAATTAAAAATATAATTCATGATGTACCTCTCCCCTAAGTCACTGTTTCTCCCAAAATTCATCAGCTACAGTTTTTTTGTTTTGCTCTCGATTCGAATATGTGATTTTCGTCTCATTTTATGTTATTTAGGTTATTTTTTCAAAATACTGTGTGAACTACAGTTTTAGTAGTTAAGTAAAGATTTGTTGTTCTATAAATAGAACACAGAGGTATACAACATACAGGGAAAGTATTTTTGAACCATCACAAGTGGTACAGGCAATAATTGGGGTTGAAGCTGAAATGGCATTACGGGGCACGTTCAAACGCGTTCGTACATGCCCCGGAAAGGGTGTGAACATGCCCCGAAGTAGCCTCACAACCAATGGTCATAATTGCAGCATAGTTTATCTTATTCACACATGTCCACACTCACCTTTACATGCTGGGACTCACTCAGCCACACATTATTACACTTTCTCATACAACACATGCTGTTTTGTCTGGTAACCCGGCGGTTGGTGGATAACCGTGATAAATGCCGCTAGTTGTGCGCCGGTGGCCTGATGAACAAACTTCCATTGCCCACTGCTGGCAACGTTATGGGAGACTGACAATGTGCTGCTACTTTGTGAAGGGCAACATCACACTGTTGCTATTTATGCAAAATGCAATAATAAAATACAAAGGATTGTCAATTATTGTCATTGTTGTATTGCACTTTAATAACCGGGGCATGTTCGAACGGTACTGGTCGGACATGCCCCGGAGGCGGGGCATGTCCGACCATTCTGGTTGTAATCACATTTTGCGCTATATTTTTTAAAATATACAAGACACCTAACTATAAATTTTAGTGGGGCATCATACATGTGGAAGCACTGTATGTATGAAATAATGAGTGATTTAGGTAAATATCTAGTGAACAGGTATGCATTATGTCTTAAGGGTTCGAACATGCCCCGTCCTCCCCCGTATTACTTTTATTTAGGGATGTATGTAGGCCTATGTTAAAATTAAGAGTGCCATAAGTTTTGCTATTTTCCCTTTACCATGTTTACACATACCCTAGTTTTATATTCTGTTCTATAAAAAAACACTAAACCAGTTAGAGGTTTTAATTATGTTTCTACGCTTTCCAGAGTGTCCTTTTTTGCTACGCAGTGTAGAGCACAGTGTAGCTATTTTATCTCTGGTTTTGGTGCGGGAGACAGATGACAGACAATTGTTTTTTTTTTATTTTATGTGTACATATCGCAAAATTTATAATCTATACTATGTACATTTTTAAAATAGCATGTACACAAAAACATTGCTATTTTAAACATTGGATATGACGTTGCCTTATATGATAAGTATATACAACACCTATGGCCAGTGAACAGTTGGTTTTATATTATACTGTCATATTATTTTATTATATATTTTAAATTCCCTAATATGGTTGACAGGCATTGTAGAGGTCTTCGCGACCTGTTCCCGTCAACCAAAGTTATTAACATGTTCAAAAAAATACTCAATTAATAATAATGATAATGTACCATTTTTGCATGTTTTTAACTGGAAGTTAAATAAACAGACAATACGACCCAATGTTGTGTTATTGTTGGGGCAGCGTCGCAGGCGTTGGACCAGCATTCAAACAACGTTGGGTCAACGTCATTGTAATAATAATTATGTCATGATCCTCCATTAAAAGTATTGCAGCCATTTGTTTATTAATTTAGGACAATTATTAAGGAATAATTAAGAATAACTACTGATAGCATGTTATTAAAAAAGGATTGTGTTCTGTTGTAGGGACATTAAAATGCGTACAATGTTCACCAAGGTTTCGAGTTACATAACGCATAACGCATGTCTAACGTCTGGTTATCGCCTGCTTCGTGTTACGCTATAGGCTCTGTCTTAAGGCATGCGCTAAGTCGAACGAAAACGGAAATTTAAGTTATTTGGAGTTACAGGGACAGGCTATTGTCATGGGTTAGCACACAGAGTCTGTTATTACGCACAAGGTAGGCAGGCAGGCAGGCAGGCAGGTAGGCAGGCAGGCAGGCAGACAGGCAGGCAGGCAGGCAGGCAGGTGGGTAGGTAGGTAGGTAGGTAGGCAGGTAGGTAGGTAGGTAGGTAGGTAGGGTGAATTAATCTCTCGGGACATGTTTTCTTAACAAACTGATTGTAGAAATCCTGCTTGATAGAGGTGGTGAAACTACATGATGTTACACATGTTTTAGGGAGGGGGCACTGGTGCAGTGGTTAAAGCTGCCTGCTTGAAAGTCGGAGATCATGGGTTCGAACCCCACTCTGGCTTTCAAGTTTCAAAGACAAAAAATATTTCTTCCCCGCAAACTCGTAGAGATTCAATATTGTGGGGAGCCTCTGTGACCGAGAGGTAGCGTGCTCGGACTGAGACTGCCAGGGCTCGAATTTCGAATCCTGTGTCTGGAGGGCAGTGTTATCTCATTCATCCCACCATCTTCAGGAGGTTCTCCAGGCTAGTTTAGCCTAAATGTGTACAAAGGTGGCCTAAAACCCCATTCATTCATATACACATGTTATACAGCAATCTAACCTGATTCATTAAGTCACATCTTCTCTGGTACAGGCGACACGATGGTACACATGTTATACAGTATTCTCACCTGGTCCATAGAGTCACCTGTTCCCTGGTACAGGCTACATGATGATACACATGGTGATGGTGATCCCACAGCAGTCACACAGGACAAGGCTGCAGTAGACTGGTATTCCATCTCTATCCCACTCTCCCCCTCGTCTGTCACCTCAAACTGGCAGGAAGCTGACGTGTCCTGTGTCTTAACCTGTCTGTTGAGCTGGTGTAAACCTTCAGGATTCATCTCGACTCCATCCAGAATAAAATGATCCACCTTCCCCTTTGATTCCTACATATAAAAGACATAATATCGGGTACTATCAGACTATCGTAGGTTTTTCTCATAACATTTGAGGCTCACAGGTATAACTTATAGTAAGCTATTGTTGTGTGATACATTTATTGCATATATACATCATTATAGTGAAATAAAATAAAATACTGTGTATAAAAATCAGTAAAATAGGTGTACATACACTTGGTAAATCCGTCAATGAAGCTTCTTTCTTATGGAGAAGTGAGCAAGCGACCTGCAATGTAGACATTTTATACATTTATAACCCTTAATACATTTGAAATATGTGGTGTAATTATTATATCATTCTTTTTTATTACAACATATCGCAATAACAATAATTTATCTGTAATGGTTTAGCCTTATCTTTACATTCGTTAGCTGTAGTGTCAAAGCCTGGCCTGACACCCCCTCCTCCATAACGGTTTTCATCAGCTACATGTAGGATAGTGTCACAGCCTGGCTTTCATTCCCCATAAAGGTTTACACACGTTATGTATTCTGGTTTTATCCCCCGTACCTTTTTTCATCTGTTACCTCCATTGTCAGAGACCATAAAGGTTTACACTTGTTACATGAACTGTCAGAGTCAGATCCCCCCCCCCCCAATAAAAGGTCACACTCGTTACCTATAGTAACAAAGCCCGGCGTGATCCCACATGAAGGTTTGCACTTGTTACCTGTAGTGACATAGCCTGGTGTGATCCCACATGAAGGTCACACTCGTTACCTGTAGTGACAAAGCCCGGCGTGATCCCACATGAAGGTTTACACTCGTTACCTGTAGTGACATAGCCTGGCGTGATCCCACATGAAGGTTTACACTCGTTACCTGTAGTGACTGAGCCCGGCTTTTGTCCCCGATGAAGGTTTACACTCGTTACCTGTAGTGACAAAGCCCGGCGTGATCCCACATGAAGGTTTACACTCGTTACCTGTAGTGACTGAGCCCGGCTTTTGTCCCCGATGAAGGTTTACACTCGTTACCTGTAGTGACATAGCCTGGTGTGATCCCACATGAAGGTCACACTCGTTACCTGTAGTGACAAAGCCTGGCGTGATCCCACATGAAGGTTTACACTCGTTACCTGTAGTGACATAGCCTGGCGTGATACCACATGAAGGTTTACACTCGTTACCTGTAGTGACATAGCCTGGCGTGATACCACATGAAGGTTTACACTCGTTACCTGTAGTGACAAAGCCCGGCGTGATCCCACATGAAGGTCACACTCGTTACCTGTAGTGACAAAGCCCGGCGTGATCCCACATGAAGGTTTACACTCGTTACCTGTAGTGACATAGCCTGGCGTGATCCCACATGAAGGTTTACACTCGTTACCTGTAGTGACATAGCCTGGCGTGATACCACATGAAGGTTTACACTCGTTACCTGTAGTGACATAGCCTGGCGTGATCCCACATGAAGGTTTACACTCGTTACCTGTAGTGACAAAGCCTGGTGTGATCCCACATGAAGGTTTACACTCGTTACCTGTAGTGACAAAGCCCGGCGTGATCCCACATGAAGGTTTACACTCGTTACCTGTAGTGACTGAGCCCGGCGTGATCCCACATGAAGGTTTACACTCGTTACCTGTAGTGACAAAGCCTGGCGTGATCCCACATGAAGGTTTACACTCGTTACCTGTAGTGACTGAGCCCGGCTTTTGTCCCTGATGGAGGTTTACACTCGTTACCTGTAGTGACAAAGCCCGGCGTGATCCCACATGAAGGTTACACTCGTTACCTGTAGTGACATAGCCTGGCGTGATCCCACATGAAGGTTTACACTCGTTACCTGTAGTGACAAAGCCCGGCGTGATCCCACATGAAGGTTACACTCGTTACCTGTAGTGACTGAGCCCGGCTTTTGTCCCCGATGGAGGTTTACACTCGTTACCTGTAGTGACAAAGCCCGGCGTGATCCCACATGAAGGTTTACACTCGTTACCTGTAGTGACAAAGCCCGGCGTGATCCCACATGAAGGTTTACACTCGTTACCTGTAGTGACATAGCCTGGCGTGATCCCACATGAAGGTTTACACTCGTTACCTGTAGTGACTGAGCCCGGCTTTTGTCCCTGATGGAGGTTTACACTCGTTACCTGTAGTGACAAAGCCCGGCGTGATCCCACATGAAGGTTACACTCGTTACCTGTAGTGACAAAGCCCGGCGTGATCCCCCATGAAGGTTTACACTCGTTACCTGTAGTGACAAAGCCCGGCGTGATCCCACATGAAGGTTTACACTCGTTACCTGTAGTGACAAAGCCCGGCGTGATCCCACATGAAGGTTTACACTCGTTACCTGTAGTGACAAAGCCTGGTGTGATCCCACATGAAGGTTTACACTCGTTACCTGTAGTGACAAAGCCCGGCGTGATCCCACATGAAGGTTACACTCGTTACCTGTAGTGACAAAGCCCGGCGTGATCCCACATGAAGGTTTACACTCGTTACCTGTAGTGACAAAGCCTGGCGTGATCCCACATGAAGGTTTACACTCGTTACCTGTAGTGACAAAGCCTGGTGTGATCCCACATGAAGGTTTACACTCGTTACCTGTAGTGACAAAGCCCGGCGTGATCCCACATGAAGGTTACACTCGTTACCTGTAGTGACAAAGCCCGGCGTGATCCCACATGAAGGTTTACACTCGTTACCTGTAGTGACAAAGCCTGGCGTGATCCCCCATGAAGGTTTACACTCGTTACCTGTAGTGACAAAGCCCGGCGTGATCCCACATGAAGGTTTACACTCGTTACCTGTAGTGACAAAGCCTGGTGTGATCCCACATGAAGGTTTACACTCGTTACCTGTAGTGACAAAGCCCGGCGTGATCCCACATGAAGGTTTACACTCGTTACCTGTAGTGACATAGCCTGGCGTGATCCCACATGAAGGTTTACACTCGTTACCTGTAGTGACTGAGCCCGGCTTTTGTCCCTGATGGAGGTTTACACTCGTTACCTGTAGTGACAAAGCCCGGCGTGATCCCACATGAAGGTTACACTCGTTACCTGTAGTGACATAGCCTGGCGTGATCCCACATGAAGGTTTACACTCGTTACCTGTAGTGACAAAGCCCGGCGTGATCCCACATGAAGGTTACACTCGTTACCTGTAGTGACTGAGCCCGGCTTTTGTCCCCGATGGAGGTTTACACTCGTTACCTGTAGTGACAAAGCCCGGCGTGATCCCACATGAAGGTTTACACTCGTTACCTGTAGTGACAAAGCCTGGCTTGATCCCACATGAAGGTTTACACTCGTTACCTGTAGTAACAAAGCCTGGCGTGATCCCACATGAAGGTTTACACTCGTTACCTGTAGTGACAAAGCCCGGCTTGATCCCACATGAAGGTCACACTCGTTACCTGTAGTAACAAAGCCTGGCGTGATCCCACATGAAGGTCACACTCGTTACCTGTAGTGACATAGCCTGGCGTGATCCCACATGAAGGTCACACTCGTTACCTGTAGTGACTGAGCCCGGCTTTTGTCCCTGATGGAGGTTTACACTCGTTACCTGTAGTGACAAAGCCCGGCGTGATCCCACATGAAGGTTTACACTCGTTACCTGTAGTGACATAGCCTGGCGTGATCCCACATGAAGGTTTACACTCGTTACCTGTAGTGACAAAGCCCGGCTTGATCCCACATGAAGGTCACACTCGTTACCTGTAGTGACATAGCCTGGCGTGATCCCACATGAAGGTTTACACTCGTTACCTGTAGTGACATAGCCTGGCGTGATCCCACATGAAGGTCACACTCGTTACCTGTAGTGACAAAGCCCGGCGTGATCCCACATGAAGGTTACACTCGTTACCTGTAGTGACAAAGCCTGGTGTGATCCCACATGAAGGTTTACACTCGTTACCTGTAGTGACATAGCCTGGCGTGATCCCACATGAAGGTCACACTCGTTACCTGTAGTGACAAAGCCTGGTGTGATCCCACATGAAGGTTTACACTCGTTACCTGTAGTGACATAGCCTGGCGTGATCCCACATGAAGGTCACACTCGTTACCTGTAGTGACAAAGCCTGGTGTGATCCCACATGAAGGTTTACACTCGTTACCTGTAGTAACAAAGCCCGGCGTGATCCCACATGAAGGTTTACACTCGTTACCTGTAGTGACATAGCCTGGCGTGATCCCACATGAAGGTCACACTCGTTACCTGTAGTGACAAAGCCTGGCGTGATCCCACATGAAGGTCACACTCGTTACCTGTAGTGACAAAGCCTGGCGTGATCCCACATGAAGGTTACACTCGTTACCTGTAGTGACTGAGCCCGGCTTTTGTCCCCGATGGAGGTTTACACTCGTTACCGGTAGTGACAAAGCCTGGCGTGATCCAATAAGGAGGTTTACACTCGTTACCTGTAGAGACTGAGCCTGGCTTTCCCCCCCCCCTCCCCCCATTAAGATTTACACTCGTTATCTGTAGTGTCAGAGCCTCACTTTAATTCTCCCATAAATTTATCTAGTTATCTATAATGTCAGAGCCCGGCTTTTATTTCTCCACAAAGGTTTACATTTGATGCATGTAGCATCAGAGCCTAGATTTATTCCCCCAAAAGTTTCACAGTTTGATTTTTATTCCACTATTAAGGTTTAAATTGGTTACCTCTAGTGTCAGGGGCTGGCTGATCTTCACTCTTCTGTAGACATTTGGTTCTTCAGGTAAATCCTGCTGGTCAGGAGTGTATGTGAGGTAGATATGACAGCTGTGATAACCACACTTCACCTTGTATGTTTGTAGTTCTGTTTTCGCCTTTAAAATAGTACGATAAGCACTTACAATTATATAATCATGCAACGTGGTGCCCAATCATAGTAACATAAGAGCTAGGTAAAGGAGCTAATTGGACGAAAAACGAAAGTGAAAGTCCAATAAAAAGATTTAAAAAAAATATTGTTACAGCACAAAACTTACTATACTGTGTTGTCTAGTAAACACATTTTTTTCCTGGCCTTCAGTCAGAATGTTGCAGCCCTGTATGTACACAGTACCAACGGCTAGAGGTGTCAGCAAAGCTTGTAGACTTTGTGATGACATGTTGACCTTCACCGTCAGCTGCTTAAGTCTGATCTCTGGTTCACCTTTAACTATGTCTCCCTCATGCTGTGTGATGCTACATGATCCGTCAATTGTCAAACAGGTCTCCGCAGTCTCTTGTGTCTTCAGCAGCAAATGTAACTCATTCACGCTGCACTGTAGTTCTCGAAGAACAATTTCTTTTATGTGTCCATATTTTTTTTGAACCTTTGGAAAACAACACAATTTCGTATTCAATCAGACTAATTATGGATCAGCTAAATCAATAAAAAAAAACATGTTCATCTCATTAGGCAGATTTAGTTTAATTTCAAATTACTAAAATGATAACAGGGTAACATTACCTGCCATTTCATGAGAGTGTGTTGAAGCACCTTGAGGTTGGCATACCTGATGATCACTCGGTCAGTGTCTCTGATGTCGATAGCTGGTAGACATCCGATCAGTAAAGTGTCAGTTATACAGCGTGTGGTGCTACCCCCGGATGCTGACAGAGATGCCTTGTCTTCATCTAATATCATCTCATCCTTGTGCACCTTCTTCAGCAGAGACAAGCAACCCTTCAAACCCAGACAATCTATCAGGTCTTGATAGGCAGACACCTCCACCTGAGGCTGATGCGACAGGACGACTGGATTTCCAGATAAATCGCTCCCCATTATTCCCCTCAGATAATCTTGTTTTATTTTGGTGACTGAACATTCACGAAGCAAACGAGCCTGGTAGGATATTTCAAGGTCCAGATTGACAGAGTCAGATGTTGATCCTTCCTGGTGTTTTACCTTCACCACAGGCAGTGGCATATTGATCTGTATCACTGATCTCAAAACAACTGGATCGAGGCCGACAGAAAATACCAACGGACTTGAGAAAAAGCCCAAGTTTGAAGTCATCAACCCCGGATTTTCCAAATCCTTCAGGACATCCTTTAGGGCGTTTCCATTCTTAGACATATGATAGGCAGCAGCATGCTCCTGGAAAAGTAAGTGAATGAAACTAACTTTTCGCTGATCCCTCTTATCAAAATGTAAAATTCCAATGTTTTTAATCTCTTCTTCAGTTGCATGCTCTTCAAGATCTTCGATATCTATGAATAGTTGTTTCTTCCTGATGGAATCAAAAGCTAACATGGAGATTGCTCTAACTATTCTTCTTATTTTGGGGGGCAGCTGTTGATCACCATAGCCCGTGTATTGTGGAAGCTTTTGTCCCTTTTCCTTCTCTTCCATTATCCCCAGAAGGATACCAACCATAGCATCCAGGACAAACCTGATGCTAAATAATTGGAGAATGCTAATGTCCCGTTTACCAGCTCGCTCATGGTGTTTTTTGTAAACATAGCTTACCATAGCCAGGAAGAGAGGTAAGCTCAACAACTCTCGAGGAATCAGGTCATTCAGATCTCTGTATGCGGGGGCCCATTCCTGAGGCAGGTTTCTTAGGTATTCTTTCACCCCGGCATTGTCATATCCTTTAAGATAAATCTCTGCCCTGTTTCTCTTGACAAGGGCTGACAAGGTGTGCTCGGAGTGTGGCCTGCTGGTCACGACCACTTTAGATCGTGGAGCATAGGTGCCTGCTATCAGTTTATCTATTGTATACTCTTTAGTGCCGTGATCAGTGCATTCGTCATACCCATCCAGCAGCCACAGAATTTTGGATGAGTTAAACTTGATACATCTCTTTACAGCTTGTTCTTGTTCTTGGGGTACGAGTTTAAGATCACCGCAAACTATTTGTTCAAGGTCAGAGGTAGGGTTGGTTATTTCCCTGATTGGCAACAAGAACAGATGTAAAAAAGTCTTCGCTAAACCACTAGATTCATTCTTCCACACCTTAGCCAAATAGTTTAACGAAGAGGACTTTCCAGTCCCTTCATGTCCATATATTATCATGGAATATACGTCCTTGAGGTTTTCGACTTCTTTAGCTATATTGTTGCCGGGGTGCTCTGTCACACCATTGTTGCTAGTTATCCTCGTGTTGTACCTCAAAGGCACATACTGCGTTAACCATAATTCTTCTTCCGACATGTCTGTCCTGAGTAAGGCCATACACGACTGGGGTAGTACCTTATTATAGTGTGACCGTAAGTGAGATCCTACCAACAATTGATTTGTATTAGTGAACTCAAAATTATAAGCATTTGCTGAACAAGTATATACATTAGTATAAGCTTCATTTTTACGTTACTTACTTAGAGCAAAACTAAATGACATAAATTATGATGATTTACAACATAATTCATTTTAAACATGGTGAGCTATTTTCACAGCAAACTTCATGTTTGTCGTGTAAGGAATCATCAAGAACAATCAATGCCTGCATGTGCTGGTTCATTATGATAAGTACGGTGGATGTGGTGTTTGAAACCGGCATTGTGGCTAACAATATAAAACACTAAGTAAATGCCTATACCCGCCGTCAGATTAACTTGTATCGCATGTTTTTCGCCAATTTCTCAGTCAATTCAGAACCGATTTTGATAAAATTTTGCAAAGAGTATTTTCTATTCACGCGGCGACTACCGTGGAATTTTCATAAAAAAATATCATGTAGTTCAAAAGTTAGACCATTTAACATGTAGTAAATTTGAAATTACGACGTCCCTCTATAAACCCATTAAACTTGTTAAATTAGAGTGTGTTTTTAGCCCTGAATTGCATTACATGCCAGATGGTCTAACTTTTTAGCTATACAATATTTTCCGATGAAAATTTCGCGGTAGTCGCCGAGTGACTCGCAAATAGTCCATACAAAATTTCATGAAAATCGGTTGAAAATTGACTGAGAAATCGGCGAAAAACATGCGATACAAGTTAATCTGACGGCGGGTATAGGTGAGCTCTAAACATGAATACTGCACTTTCAGCAGCATCATATTACACATAAAGGAGAAATTGTGAACAGTTGATGTAATAATACAAGAGCATTCGAAAAAAAGCATGTGATCAAAAATTATATTGTTTGTTAAAGCGACACAATGAGGCCAAAAATCATCCAAAAGTTAAAATTGTATTTTCACTTCTGGCTATGTCCATAATTTGTGAACAAGTCCATAGACTAGAATTGTGTAAATCTTTTAAATCCTGTATTTATTATTTTGGATATGCATGTCCGAAATTAAATATCATCCTTATTTTTCGCTTTTAACTGGTAAGCGTGCAACACAAAATTTAAACAAAACCTACGTAATTCTAGTCTATGGATATGTTGACATATCAAGGACATGTCAATGAGCCAAATGAAAGACGATTTTGGCCTGATTGTGTCGCTTTAATAGCACCTGTCACAACACAAAGACCTGTTTGAAAAATATCCATTTCCATTTTTTATTCATTATCTGTACGTCAGGCACTATTATATCTTTAGTTGATGAGATACAAGTAACTTGATCAGGGACAAGATAGCATCCCCATAGAGAAGGTGAGGTTACTGTGCATATAAAAAATGTTACACTAAATTTGTTATCAGGCATATATTGACAAAAACTAACGTGAATTCTCAGCTTGGAGAAAGTGTTAGCATTGAAAATATAGTCGTTTGTCATAATTTCGCGCAGATATCACTAATGCGTATTGTAGCTGATAATAGAAATGCATACACATCAAGAGGTGTAGTTATTGGCCATATATTGGCTACTTATTTATGTGCAAAATCATCTGGTTTTTTAGTAGGCCTATATCATAGCTCGACAAGTGAAAAAGTTATTAGGTATATCGTGACTAGAGAAGGAGTGGTTATTGGGCATATAGTGACGTATAACTCACCCAGAGAAGGTGTGGTTATTGGGCATATAGTGACTTGTAACTCACCTAGAGAAGGTGTGGTTATTGGGTGTATAGTGGCCTGTAACTCACCTAGAGAAGGGGTGGTTATTGTGTATATAGTGAGTTGTAACTCACCTAGAGAAGGTGTGGTTATTGGGCGTATAGTGACTTGTAACACACCTGGAGAAGGTGTGGTTATTGGGCATATAGTGACTTGTAGCTCACCTGGAGAAGGGGTGGTTATTGGGCATATAGTGACTTGTAGCTCACCTAGAGAAGGTGTGGTTATTGGGTATATAGTGACTTGTAACTCACCTAGAGAAAGTGTGGTTATTGGGCATATAGTGACTTGTAACTCACCTAGAGAAGGTGTGGTTATTGGGCATATAGTGACTTGTAACACACCTAGAGAAGGTGTGGTTATTGGGCATATAGTGACTTGTAGCTCACCTGGAGAAGGGGTGGTTATTGGGCATATAGTGACTTGTAACTCACCTAGAGAAGGTGTGGTTATTGGGCATATAGTGACTTGTAACACACCTAGAGAAGGTGTGGTTATTGGGCATATAGTGACTTGTAACTCACCTGGAGAAGGGGTGGTTATTGGGCATATAGTGACTTGTAACTCACCTAGAGAAGGTGTGGTTATTGGGCATATAGTGACTTGTAACACACCTAGAGAAGGTGTGGTTATTGGGCATATAGTGACTTGTAACTCACCTAGAGAAGGTGTGGTTATTGGGCACATAGTGACTTGTAACTCACCTAGAGAAGGTGTGGTTATTGGGCATATAGTGACTTGCAACTCACCTAGAGAAGGTGTGATTATTGGGCATATAGTGACTTGTAACACACCTAGAGAAGGTGTGGTTATAGGGCATATAGTGACTTGTAGCTCACCTGGAGAAGGGGTGGTTATTGGGCATATAGTGACTTGTAACTCACCTAGAGAAGGTGTGGTTATTGGGCATATAGTGACTTGTAACTCACCTAGAGAAGGGGTGGTTATTGGGCATATAGTGACTTGTAACACACCTAGAGAAGGTGTGGTTATTGGGCATATAGTGACCTGTAACTTCACCAGATTAGTTGCGGATTGGGTTATGGTTGGGTATAATATACTATATATACTATATATGATATAGTAACTTGTATCTCACCTAGAGAAGGTGTGGTCATTCTGTGAATTATTCTAGCGATCCAATCATCTTTTTCCACATAGGCGGCTTCATATACATTGATGAAGTCTAGTTGAGGATGGCGAGTCATAAGTGTACTTTCATGTTCACGATCAATGAAGACAGGGATAATACACTCGTCTATGTTCTGTTTGGTTTTGAAGTTATAGCTATCAGTGATCTGAGACATATACTGCGTAGAAATATGATCTCCATCGATGATATATATAACGAAGCTGGCGTCACATACAGAGTGCTGGAAATGCATGGGTTTGTTCATTCCTGGGAGAATTGTGTCTTGATAAAGATGACCATTTAGTTTGTTACTGTGGAGCTGTTTTATCAGGTCATCAACATGGATCAGCTTGTTTGTCTTCCGACCTTCATCTCGCAAGATGATAAAGTCAGATTTACCTCTTGTCTCTTCATCCTGCATAGAGCTGTAAGCACTACAACAATGAACCACAATCAAATACTTACTTGCATAGCTGAGGGCTCAGCCAAGAAGACTATCTGATACAGTGTCATATTATAAAGTATAGGCTATTATTCATGGGCTTGACGGAGTGAAAAAGGTAATAATAATAGATTAAGCCATTTATTGTCAAGTGGACAATTATTGCCAAATATATAAATCTCTAAATTAATTCTAATTGGAATATTACAATAAAATGTTTCCTCACATCTGCATACTAGATACACCGGAGTCTAGTCCTCCCTCCAAACCAGCCATATCAGAATCTCCACTACATCTCCCACTCTTTGATGTTTGCTCATCCATGACTTCTTGATTTAGGCTACTATAGGAAGGTTTATCTGTAACTCAGGATTAATCAAGTTTTCTGTCATTATAGATACGATACGACTGCGACAAAAAAGAATGAATTAAATAATGAATAACTAACTCAAGACAGCAGTTTCAGTTCATACATGTCTTCGTGGATAGACATTTATTTTTAATGTACTTTTTAGGATGGCACAAAACATTAGTTATCTCGGGCTCCAAAGAGCTTGCTCGAGATATCTCCAGCTCTGTCTGGAATAGGTTGAGCAAATTTTGTGTACATACAATCTAAACAAGGCCAATAGAGCATCCTGTTAACATCCTGAAGAACATGGAATAAACTACTCCAACTTTGTGCTCATTTTTGCCTGACTTGCATCACTTCTGCAACGAAAACATTTGATATCGTCCGTTCATGTTTGGACATTGGAACGTTGGTTTTTATTTCCCAGATTGTTATGGGTGTCCGTCCCGACTCGCCATCTGGGGAAAGTTGGATAATATTTCCCAGATTGTTAGGGGGGACCATCCCGACTCGTCATCTGGGAAACGCTGGATATTATTACCCAGATTGTTATGGGCGACTGTCCCGACTCACCATCTAGGGAAAGCTGGATATTATTACCCAGATTGTTATGGGCGACTGTCCCGACTCACCATCTAGGGAAAGCTGGATATTATTACCCAGATTGTTAGGGGTGACCATCCCGACTCGCCATATGGGAAACGTTGGATATTATTACCCAGATTGTTAGGTCATGTCTGGTCATGTCTTAGATTACATCATCTCCCCTTTAACATATACTGAAACCCACACATACATCCGGTCATGTCTTAGATTACATCATGTCCCCTTCAACATATACTGAAACCCACACATACATCTGGTCATGTCTTAGATTACATCATCTCCCCTTCATCTGGAAAACTTTGCTTCCAAATACCAGTGAGGTATCTGAGTTAATATCAGATCTCAATTTCAGATCAAAATTTGTCAAGGATGTGATCAGTCTTCTACTCGTTAAGCAACCGTCAGATGAGATGCTTATTTCACAATACACCAGCCAGCTCAGAGATCTTCTTGACATGCATGCTCCATTGAAGACACGAATGTTGCCTGTCCATGCTCACTCACCCTGGCTCGATAACAATTCATTCAAGAGCAAGGAAATCACACACAGCCAGGGTTTCCCCTAAAGCGTTATAGCGTAGCGGCCCCGCTACGCTTTACTTTTTGGCCGCTACGCTTAATAAATGCCGCTACGCTTTATTGATTTACCGATACGCTTTAATAGTTGCCGCTACGCTTGCCGTAAAACTACAGCTGACAGCCACTAGAGCCAGCGCTGGGTAAGCCTTAGCAGAGAGGTGTATAGTGTATGACCTTACTGAGCGCGCGCAATGGTTATCACACGTGGTACTGGTCAGCATGCTGTCTACTGCACTGTGACCGCAGCAAACACGAGACATTGACCCAATGTTGAAACAATGTTGGGCCACCGTTTACGACGCTGGCCCAACATTGGTGTGGAGAATAAGTGTGTGTGTAATATCGGCTGTGCGCCGCGTGCCAAGTCAGGGTGCCGAGTGTTCTGGGAATAGGCAGGGCTACCCATGAGTGCGGTACTTTTCCGAGAACCTTTTTTCAAGTTTATTTTAATATGTCTAATGCATTGTCCGTAATCTATTGATAATAAAGAAAACCAAAGTTGATGATTTTTATAAATTTTATATCTGTATAGATTTTTTAAATCTCCCTTATTTCAATAAGGACCTAATTGGGAACAAGTAATGAAATATGCCTGAAAAAATAAAATGGTTGCGTTGACCCACAGATAGCCCGCATCATTATCGCAGCGCAGTGACAATCAACTGGTTTACAGAAACTGACTGGTTTATGGACAAGCGTGTCTTGTCAGCAAGACACGCTAGACACAATCTATAGGCGATATTCCTTGATTCCTTGATCTGACTGAAAAAGCACACGTTCAGCACAGTTGTTCTAGCCTAGCCCAGCAAACACGGGACATTCACCCAAGGTTGTTTCAATGTTGGGCCAGCGTCGAAGACGGTGTGCCAACATTGAAACAGCCTTGGATGAATGTCCCGTGTTTGTTGGGGCTACTGTCTCAGACGTTGGCCCCAACTATTTCAAAAATGGCCAATGTACGGTAGTTCCCACTGTAGGCCTAAGTGTATACATATTATCCATAAATCTCTATGGTGTTAGCTGTGTAAGCCTAGTTCTATGAGCATAATCCCAGGAAACCCTGGAAAGTTTACCAGAAGTAGGCCGGCTCAGTACTGGCCATCGTGTGCGACGTCAGACCAGCATTGAACCAGCCATGAGTCAACATGCGTGTAAATAGCGGCTTGGACCTATCGTTAGTGGCAGTGAGAATCAGTGAGAGTGGCAATGAATATATTAAAAAAATAAAAAATCATATAACACTAGACATTTTTATATATAGGCTCATGCATAATGTGTTTTGTGTTGTAGCCCCCCCCCCCCCTTATTCCGTTAAAAAAATTATAATTCATGAAATCATACATGAAATATTTTCAATTTATATACTTTTTTCAACAAATTAAATAGGTAAAATAAATTCTAGATATCCCCAGAAAGCACCAGAAGACACCTTATATTAAAAAAAATCCCCCCCAATACCCCCAAACCCCCCTACTTTGTGTTCGCCCGAAGGGCGAACACAATAGCTGCGCGTAATTCGCGTTCTCAAATTTTCATAATATTCTGGAAAGCCACCACGCTTACATTTATTTCTGGGGGAAACCCTGACAGCAGCTCACAAAATAGCCAAACGTTAATATTTTTTCATTTAGAGTTTGTTGAAAATAGCAAAGTTTAAGATCACTGTTCACGTTGGTGAATCATGTTTCACATAGAAAATATAACCATCATCTTCCGCAAGTAGCTTAGCAAATACTTTCAACAAATACTTTTTTGGACAAAATTAGCAACCTGATGGATACACTACAAACAACATAAATATCCACACTGAAACCTATTCAGATCTACCTCCACCTCAAACTTTTAAAAATTATACGGCCTTGACTGAGGAAGAAAAATTGTGCAGAAATCAAACTTGAAGTCGTGTGATCCTTTTCCAACTTAAATGATAAAACAACTCATAGAATCATTGGCTCCCACCATTACCAACATTGTGAATTTGTCACTGGAAGCTGACGTAGTACCCATACACTGAAATCGGCAACTGTAACTTCATTTAAATAGTATATCTCGATCAAAACATCATGAAAAACTACAGGTAAATATCAAATTTGTCTTTTATCTTAAAACTACTCGAAAAAAATGTACTAGGCCAGCTCTGCGATCATATAGCCTGCAACAACCTTATGGAGCCCATGCAGTCAGCAGCATACAGGAATAATTACAGCAACGAAACATCACTTCTTATCTGCTGTTTTTTATACAATTGATCATAACATCCTTCTTCAGCAGATGAAGACTGAGTATGGAGTGCGTGGTTTGATGCTGGACTGGTTCAGATCTTATCTCTCAGATAGGACACAGTCAGTACATAATAAGACGGCATTCTCTTCTGCCTCAGAAATAAAAAAAATCACTTGAAATACAATAATATAAAACTATTACAGTACTTTAAATTGAGACCACCCTTTAAAATCTGTATGCAGTGCATGATGCATTTTTCCTGAGCGTTACACATTTAAGTAATAAATTACCATATCACTGGTAAATAACAAATAACTTAGCTAAAAATCATAACATATTATTCATTATTTAATACAGAAAATTGACACAACATGTGCCAAAGTTTATTTGTCATCCCTCGGTAAATGAATACAACATACAAAAACGCAATGTACATGTATTGGTCGTATATCAAGATAAACAGGACGTGGCAGCCCTGACTATGTCCATGTCAGCCAATGTTATCAGGCTATTGTAGCTAACCATCACCACCGCAAATTGTGGTCTGGATCTATAATTCTAGATCGAGCCAGGGCACGTCCGGGTGTAATTTGGTCCACGTCAGCACTCCCTTAATAATTTGGTAAACACGACCAGGATGTGAGTTTGTTAAGCAGTTTGCTAAGCGTTCCATCCACAGCTTAAAGTGACATAAAATATACACTCAAATATCTTATGGCAAATATCTGTGCCAGAGATTTGAGAAATATTTCTCTTTGAAAAACTAGGTACACAATTGCTAATGAAAACACTGACATATTATTGTAGTCAACACCAATGCTCTACAGGCCAAAATTGTGGAATAAATCACTTGAATTTACATAGCAAAATGCCATATTCAAGCCTTAACCCTCTAAGTGCTAGACACGATCACTTGAAGTTACATAATAAAATGCCATATTTAAGCCTTAACCCTGTAAGTGCCAGACACAATCACTTGAGGTTATATAGTAAACTGTGATATTTAAGCCTTAACCCTGTAAGTGCCAGACACGATCACTTGAAGTTATATAGTAAACTGTAATATTTAAGCCTTAACCCTGTAAGTGCCAGACACGATCACTAGAAGTTATATAGTAAACTGTGATATTTAAGCCTTAACCCTGTAAGTGTTGGACATAAAACACATTAAGTTTGCTAGATTGATTCAAATTGCACATATATAAGTACTTTATAACCACTGTAAATTGTAGATCGTAGCAGCCAGACACAATTTGAAGAGTTATAAAAAAAGAATAATTTTATAATGCATTATGTCACCATTTTTTGTGATTTTCTCTATTAATTTTAGTTCTCAGCAAAAACCTGCCTTTTAAAACTCAACAATTTTGTTAATTAATATATAAGCTTAATAGGGCTTCACAGTCTTGATATTACGTTCTGGGGGTTAAAATACATTTTTTTTTAAGTTGTTGACTGAAAACACCCCCGAAATCCTAGACACACGTTTTTCTACTCTATCCTTTACAGTTGAAGATGTCATACATGTTTTAGTGAATTTAGACGTGAAGAAATCTGTGAGTCCTGGTTTTGTCTGAGTGTGCCGTGGAATTAGCACCAGCCCTAAATGCTTTGTATAACCTCAGTCTATCGACAGGCTCATTTCCATCTGAATGGAAGCATGCACATATCACACCAATTTTTAAAAATGGGAGCAAAAACTGTATATTATATGGCCCGGTATGTGATATATAACTGCTCGATTTTGTAGCTTTGATATCCTCTGTGTATTATATGATATGTAATGTGAATGAACCATTTCAGTTCGGGGACCTATCTATCGACGTCAGATTCTGACGTCTAAAGTCGATCCCCGCACTGAAAGAGTGAAATATTTATAATGGCCGTAGACGCATAACATAGGTATTCAAAAAAGGCTTGTCACGATTTAAGGACTACAAGTTGTAGGTCCACCCGCATGCGCAGTATGGTCAACATTCTAAGGGTTGGGTCCGTCAAAAGAAAATATTGACCATTTTTGTCGTATCCCTTCATATCGTATCATGTGTTTCTTTACGGGTTCCATAGGTCTCAGAATGGCCACCTGATTTCTTACTTATCGTACTCCCACAGGTGTAATCGACTACGAGACTTGTACTGATAACTTCCTTTATCGACCAAAACTTGTCAACAATTCATTCTGCGGTTGCGAATTATTTACGTTTACTGACGCACTGTAGTCCAAATATTATAATTATCAGTTAAACATGTGAGTGGTCGTACGATACAGGCAACTCGCCTTCGGCTCGGCCTGTATCTGGCGACTCGTACCGATCTGAGCCTTTATCGACCAAAAAGCAGTGCCATATGCATATCATATCATTCGTTTAGCATACCATCAAAGAGCTTGTATACAAGCCTAATAGTCCAGCAGCAAAGGGGGTCAACCTTGCAAAAATAACCATAAACGAGGTTATTGTCGATTCTGGTAGGGGAAGATGTGTAAAATCAGAATCTGAATGATGCTAAGCTGGCATCATTGAGCATTTTTAATTACCCAAGATGGCGTCCAAGATGGCCGCTAGTATATGGTCATATTTTGGATAATTTTAGCTCAATTTTCTAAAATTTCTAGATCTATTGGGATATTAAACAAATTAAAACGTTGCCTACCACAAGATACCCTATATCTTTTGTATAACTCTCTTGTACTCAGTCATTTAAATTATGGTATCTTAGCCTGGGGATATCAAACTGATAGACTCTACAAGCTACAGGAAAAAAGCAGTTAGAATAATTTGCTTTGGTAAATTTAATTGTCATTCAGAACCATTGTTTAAAAAACTTCAACTACTAAAGATTAAAGATATACACACACTCCAAGAGCTTAAATTTTATCATTAACTGAAAAATAACCAGCTGCCGTCATATTTCCGCAACATGACCAACGACCATGGCCTGGATACTCACCCATATCCTACACGCCACAAAAATAAATTACGCTTGCCCAGTACAAATCACGAATTCGCAAGGAAATGTATCCGATACAGTGCAATAGAAACAACAATAAATACTTCAAACCATATTATCGAAAAAGTAAACACACATAGCCTACACGGTTTTATGACTCATTTTAAGAAAATAACTATTGATCAATATGAGTCATCGTGCAGACTAAACAATTGTTACGTTTGTCATAATAGGTGATTAGTTAAATAAATCTTTTTTATAGATGCATCTAATATATGTATATAGGAACAAGTTATATTGTCTATGTTTCGAAACTAATTAAATACAAATTATGTAATATAATTGTATGTACTGTATAAATGTCGACTGTCATAACTTTTATATTGCTCTGCAATTAATTATTTTTGTTTTTCATACATGTATGTATTATTATATAGAAGGTTAAATTCGCGTCGATTTATATTTATATGAACAATTTCTTTATGATTATCATATTGTATGCCATATTATGTAAGCATAATAATAATGTATAATTATTTAAAATCATTTGTTCATTGTACTCATAAATGATTTAATCTTATTATATTTTTGTATAAATGAATATACTAAACATGTTAAATATAGTGATGTATTCCCGGCAAACACCGGACGCTGGGCCGGTGTTGATTTAGTGTTGGCACAGAGTCGGAGACGATGGGCCGGCATCGGATCAACAGTGGTTCGTCGTCTCGTGTTTGCTGGGAAACCGCTATGTGTTTCTTCCCTATAAAATAGATATGAATCTGATGACTTTAACCCATGGAGCCACTTTTCTCGAACATGTTAGTATCAAATATGTCACGCGTTTTTATTGTATTTTTATAATATATATTCAGCCTCATCTCATCATCTGTACATCATTCATTTCTATCTACAGTTTGCACTGTTTTTAATGAATAACAAAGTCACTTCCCTGACCGTCCCTTTCAATAAGTGACGGTAAGCAACCTTCTTACTCACATTACCGGCCGATATGTATATTTTATATATAATGTAATTCATTGTTTATCATTGTTGTAGGGTGGCTCCTTTGATAGCGACATGTGCTTATGTCTTAAAAGGAGTCTCCCTCACCATATTGTATTATATATTGGTGGAATAAAGCTATCTGTCTGTCTGTCTGTCTGTCTGTCTATTGTAATACACCATTTCAACTAGTATTGTGGTCAGTGAATCCACCCAGACCACTCCCAGATCACATAGAAAAATATTTAACCCTTCTAGCCCAAGAGGCACTTTAGCGAGCACATGTATAACGTTAATTGCGACAAAATTAATATTGATATTAATTAATTCATGATTAAAGGTGATCGAGTGGTATCAGTACAATAACTATGATAATTAGGAATGGCATAACTAATAACTACAAATGTCACGCTTATTGGTCAAATAATGTGTGTTTTAGTTATTCAAGATGGCGTCCAAGATGGCCGCCAATGCATTGTCAATTTTTGGAAATTGTATTAATTGGATGATATTAGCTCAATTTTCTTTTAAATTACATCATTTCAACTTATTGCATGGTCAGTGAGTCCATTGGGTCCACTCGCAGACTATGTTGAACAACATCTAATCCTCTTAGAGTTTCAATTTGGAGACCAGTAGTAAAACGGCCATTTTGAAATTGTTTGCTCCCAAAAGTTAATCATGTCATTGGCTGATATAGCTGAGCATATTTGCCAAATTAAAAAAAGATCTGATGGAAACTTTTTCCTGAAACTCGCTACGGATCATTTCTTCGTTAGTGGCCATAGTAATTAAAAGGTTGATGATATAGTGATCAAAATGTCACCAAAACAATTCCCCAGTGGTATGTGATCGCTATGTGAAGTATGAGGAAGAAGAAAATGATAGATTAGTAGCTATCTTGAAAACAAATAACGGGGGAGGCGCCGGCGGCGGACAGTGTGGAATACAGTAAGCAACCTGCCTCGGCGAATGTCGCTTAATTAAACTATGTGTGATTAATATTTATAGTAATGTGTCCATATTGTGTTTATAGACGGTATTGTGGATCTGGTGTTTGTTAAAATAGCTTATTGAGCTAAAAGGGTTAAATATTTTCCAAAGCTGTATAAATGGATTCAGTGACCACCAGACTAGTTGAAATGGTGTATTACAAAATAAATTGAGCTAAAATTGACTAGTTTACACAATTTGCTAAATCTGACTATATACCATAAGAAGCGAAATTCAAATACCGTTAATATGGTATATGGCAGTTGCAGATCGGTTTACTAGAACAGAAATAACATACATTCAAGTAACCCTATCGCGTTGTTAATAACATATTTAGGGTACCTCTATATAAGTCGTCAAAATAGGGTTTGCATCCCTATATTTTCAATGTTAACATTCGATTTCGCGTTCAGCATATCCCAGGGCTCCAAAAAACTTAGTTTCGTTGAGATGTAGGGGGTGAGGGGTGCATGATAGTCGTATGTAGCCCATCGCCTATAAGGGATGCGTTACGGAGCGTAGTCAAAGTAACGTTAAAAAGCGCTACGAAGGGGGAGGGAGGTCAAAGATCGTCCAAAAAAGCGTCACGTAATTGTTGAACGGCCCATTTGGTGGGTATTTTTGCAAGGTCTCGTCAAAACTGCATACTTGGCAACTGGACTATATATTAAGCTGTTTGATACTATATTAGTTAAAATCTCGACAACTCATGCCCGCTATAAAATACATTATTAAATTGAGTTCTCACATACATATTATAAAAGTAAAAAAAAATACGATTTTGTTCCGTCGTTTAAACACATATTATCACATAAACAAATGTGTAGGAACCATAATTAGAATGTGCTCACGTGATGCTAATGGACAAAACGTTTCTTTTATGAAAAAAAAATATATTAATAATTACTATTCCTACACAATGAAAGCTTAACTAAAACTACTTATTATGTCTCACGTGATAATAATAGAAAAAAAAATATTATTCATACATTCCCTTGTAATGAAAATAGGAACTATTTTTTTAGCCTATTTTAACTTTTCCTATGCAATAAAAAGTAAAATAGGATGATGGTGATTATTATACATGGGAAAAGTGAAATAGAAAACTTTCTGTAGCCTAAATATTTATGTATTTATAAAAATGTCTATATATCAGTTAAGCTGATATATACACATATAAATATATAAATTTACATATTACAAAGAAGGTTCCATAATCGGTTTCAAAAAAAAAATTAAAGTCCATATCAGATGAAACAGTTGGAAGATCCATTCAGATTTTTAGTGTAGGGCGTATGAAATGCTGTGGGATTTGCTTGGTAATTGATGACACCATACATCAACATTTTCAGAAGATTACGTAGAATTAGAAGAAATAGAGTGGCAATTTTTGTTTTCTAGTTTTAGCGACACTTTCAGTCCCATGGAAAAAGGGGGGAAACAGATCATTTTTATACTAACGTAACAGTCAAAATTATATTTGATGCACATCAGATATCAATGTAATAATCGAAATTACAGATAATATTACACACAATGTTCAGAAGAGGACGCAGAAATAATAAAATTGTTTTAGATAGAGTGACACTTTAAGCTCAATAAGTGAAAGATAAAAACAAATGATTTTCACACCACCATAACACCCTTAATACTGCATATTTTCTCCAGCGAAATACAAAACAAATTGTTTGTAAGAATGGGTGGCGATAATTCATGTAAAAAATCAGTTTCAGTGACACTTTCAGTCCCAAGGAAAAAAGATAAAAACATCATTTTTATATCAACGTAAGATGCACATCCCATTGTCATGTGATATAGAATATTTAAGATAATATTACACACAATGTTCAAAAGAGCATGCGGAATTTGAAAAAAAAAAAAAAAAATTTAAATTTAGTGACACTTTAAGATCACTAATTAAAAAATAAAAACACCTTATTTTCACATCACCGTAACACCCTTAATAATATCCATTTTCAAGTGAAATATAAAACATAATATAGAACAATAAAAATAATGTTACACACACTGTTCAGAAGAGCACGCATAATAAAACAAAAAACTTTTTTAGATCTAGTGACACTATAGGCTCAATAAGAAAAAAATTTAAAAAAAGTTATCTCAGCCACTACAAAAGTTTATCTTAGCCACTAAAAAAGTTATCTTGTCCACTGAAGAAGTCACAGCCACTTTCAAAGTTACCTCAGCCACTACGAAAGTGATCTTGGCCACTGAAGAAGTGATCATAGCGAATTTAAAAGTTATCTCAGCCGCTAGATATGTGGTATTGGCCAGATCCCTTATCAACCCATAAAAAGTGATCTTGGCCACTACAAAAGTGATCTCGACCCCTAAAGAAATCATCTCAGCCACCACAAAGGTGATCTTGGCCACACACAAACTAATCTTATCCACTGAAGAAGTGATCACAGCCACTTTCAAAGTTATCCCAGCCACTACAAACATTATCTTGGCCACTGAAGAAATTACACAGCCACTTTTAACGTTATCTCAACCACCACAAAACTGATCTTGACCACAAACAAACTAATCTTGTCCACCGAAGAAGTGATCACAGCCACTTTAAAAGTTATCGCAGCCACTACAAATGTGATCTTGGCCACTTAAGAAGTAATCACTGTCTCTTAAAAAATTATCTCAGCCATTACAAAGGTGATCTTGGCCACATAAGATCACTTTTAAAGTGGTTGTGATCACTTCTTCAGTGACCAAGATCAGTTTTGTAGTGGCTGAGATAACATTTAAAGAGGCTGTGGTCACTTCTTTGGTGACCAAGATCACTTTATAGTGGCTTAGATAATTTTATCAGTGGCTGACACCAGTTTTTGGTGGCCAAGATCACCTTTGCAATGTATATCAGTTGAAAAAATAGATAGTATTAAGGGTGTGTGAAAATCATGTGTTTTTATTTATTTTTTATTGAGCTTAAAGTGTCACTATTTCTAAAAAAAATATTTTTATTATTCTTTGTGGTCTGCAGAACATTGTGTGTAATATCATATTTAATGTTCTATATTACATGACTGTCTGATGTGCAGAAATATAATTATTTGTGCTAAGCTGGTATAAAAATGGGACTTAAAGTGTCATTAAAACTGAAAAGAAAAATTGACACCCTATTTTTTCTGATTCAGATTTTTCTACTGAACATTGTGGTAACATGATCAATTAACATTAACATTCCACAGACTTCTGTTTAGCTACATATACCCCTACACTATTACGTGCACATTATAATTTATTCATGGGCACAATGATAGCCCAACTAAATTGAAATGTGTTCGTGGAATTTATACATGTCTTGAAAATCCGGTCTACCAAAAATAGTACCAGGTTTTCAGACGTGGTAGCACTCCTGTCTACTGCCCTGAAAAATTAAAATCAAGTCCTGGCACATAGTAATTAATGAAAAAATCGATGTCTTGCTCATACAAACTGTGTGAAGATGTTTGTCTATACGAACTTCCCACAGAATAATGATTAAAAAATAAAATAAGGAGGCGACCTTTAAAATAGCAGGGGGCCTGCAGTTTTATCATGTTTATGGGAAGTAAATAATTTTGACTTTTCAAAGGCTGAAATAAAATTAAAATATCTGGACGGCCTGGGAATAAACATTATTCTCCCAAATTGAACTAGTACCCGTGTAGTCGGCTGATAACACCAGCAAACACGTGGCACAGGAAAACAAATCTATCTGATCCTGCTATGTTAAAGGGACTGGCCCAGGCTAAAATCATCAAAAAATCGGTGATTTTATTTCGAGTTCTTAATATGACCATATGATGTAAGCATGTACATAGACTAGAACTGCGAATTTTTATAATTTTTGTGCTGCGCATTCACCAGTTAGGCTAGATATAGAGACGAAATTCCTGATTTGTAATTATTGACAACCATGTCAAAAATAAGAAATGCGGGAATTTCGTCCCTATATCTAGTCTAACTGGTAAGTGCGCAGCACAAAAATTATAAAAATTTGCAGTTCTAGTCTATGTACATGTTTACATCATATGGTCATATTAAGAACCCGAAATAAAATCACCGATTTTTTGATGATTTTAGCCTGGGCCAGTCCCTTTAATGGTCGCCCCCTAACTTGTTGCTTGAGAGGGGAAAGTATGTTACTTACCAGAATGTCAGCGGATTGACAGCTGTAGATGCAGAACGAAGGTTTCTGACGACTTGAATGCAGCTGTGAATGTCTGTTTTCACTGAATAACAGCTGTCTGGATATTAACCCTTTCAAGCCTGAGTTTACCATAGTCATCCTCATCCACTACAAGCCGCGAATTGCTGTCACAATTCTCGACTTGTAGTGAATGAAGATGATTTGATGTGGTTTAAAAATTAAAGAAAATTACCATGTATTGGTAAGCCAGTTTCATAGAAAATTTTATTCTAAAACCCCTGGTTGTAGGAAAATCAAGTCTGTTTTCGGGGATGTAAAATGATGCTTTAATGCATCGTAAGGGTTTAAAGGGTTAAAGGCTGCTGCCGGCTTCACTGAAGATGAAAGCGTCCGCTGTTTTCAAATCAAGGCATCACATTCAACCCTTTACACACCACTTAACTCTAAATAAAAAATATTCACATGCACCATTAACTTCAGACTTGAATGAACAAAAAATAGTTTACATTAAAATTTCAAATTACACAATTTTTATCAATTGAAAGCTAAGTGTCGCCTCAGCGAGACATGACTTCCAGTTTCATGTAGCTTGTAAGGGTGAATGTACAGACATAACAATGCTCGCCACGCTCCGGAGTCTTTATCACTGTTTACTGCTCGCCACACGTTAGGAGTCGAACTGTTCAACCCTCGCCACACGTCAGGAGCATATAACTGTATACAGTACTTCAGGAATCTGAATTGATGCAGGCTGAAAATGATATATTCAGTCACCAGTTTAATACTTGGAAGTCAAGTTCGTGTATGTGGCTAGTTTTCAAGTTGTAGGTTTGCCGCACCAGCGCAGAATGACGAGGGCTTTAGCAGCTGTAACATTAAAAAGATCTGGTTGCTTGGTGGGAACCACGTGACAATCAGGCCACATTCCGATCCTGTGACGCACCTCCCTCTTCTCCACAAACTCCTCCCACAGTGAATGTTTCACTACAGAATACACGTCAACTCAATGTCGTTTCAATACAGGGCCACCATCTGCGACGCTGGCCCAATATTAAACCAGTACTGTGTCAACATCCGGTGTTTGCTGTGATAACATATGCCATGATATAGTGGTAGAATGGGCCACTGTTCATGATGCTGGTCCTATGTAGTTATAAAGCTGGATATAGTGGTAGGTTCTCTTGATGTTGGGCCCTAGCCTGTACAACCCGTGTACAGTATATTCCTGGCCTGTACAACCCGTGTACAGTATATTCCTGGCCTGCCATACAACCCCATGTACAGTATATTCCTGGCCTGGCATACAACCCCGTGTACAGTATATTCCTGGCCTGTACAACCCCGTGTACAGTATATTCCTGGCCTGCCATACAACCCCGTGTACAGTATATTCCTGGCCTGTACAACCCGTGTACAGTATATTCCTGGCCTGTCATACAACCCCATCTACAGTATATTCCTGGCCTGCCATACAACCCCGTGTACAGTATATTCCTGGCCTGTACAACCCCGTGTACAGTATATTCCTGGCCTGCCATACAACCCCGTGTACAGTATATTCCTGGCCTGTACAACCCCGTGTACAGTATATTCCTGGCCTGTACAACCCCGTATACAACATACTCCTGGCCTTCCATACAACCCTGTGTACAGTATATTCCTGGCCTGCCATACAACCCTGTGTACAGTATATTCCTGGCCTGTACAACCCCGTGTACAGTATATTCCTGGCCTGTACAACCCCGTATACAACATACTCCTGGCCTTCCATACAACCCTGTGTACAGTATATTCCTGGCCTGCCATACAACCCTGTGTACAGCATATTCCTGGCCTGTACAACCCTGTGTACAGTATATTCCTGGCCTTCCATACAACCCCGTGTACAGTATATTCCTGGCCTGTCGTACAACCCCGTGTACAGTATATTCCTGGCCTGCCGTACAACCCCGTGTACAGTATATTCCTGGCCTGCCATACAGCCCCGTGTACAGTATATTCCTGGCCTTCCATACAACCCCGTGTACAGTATATTCCTGGCCTTCCATACAACCCTGTGTACAGTATATTCCTGGCCTGCCGTACAACCCCGTGTACAGTATATTCCTGGCCTGCCATACAACCCCGTGTACAGTATATTCTTGGCCTTCCGTACAACCCCGTGTACAGTATATTCCTGGCCTGCCGTACAACCCCGTGTACAGTATATTCCTGGCCTTCCATACAACCCCGTGTACAGTATATTCCTGGCCTGCCGTACAACCCCGTGTACAGTATATTCCTGGCCTGTACAACCCCGTGTACAGTATATTCCTGGCCTGTACAACCCCGTGTACAACATATTCCTGGCCTGCCATACAACCCCGTGTACAGTATATTCCTGGCCTTCCATACAACCCCGTGTACAGTATATTCCTGGCCTTCCATACAACCCCGTGTACAGTATATTCCTGGCCTTCCATACAACCCCGTGTACAGTATATTCCTGGCCTTCCATACAACCCCGTGTACAGTATATTCCTGGCCTGCCGTACAACCCCGTGTACAGTATATTCCTGGCCTTCCATACAACCCCGTGTACAGTATATTCCTGGCCTTCCATACAACCCCGTGTACAGTATATTCCTGGCCTGCCGTACAACCCCGTGTACAGTATATTCCTGGCCTGCCGTACAACCCTGTGTACAGTATATTCCTGGCCTGCCGTACAACCCTGTGTACAGTATATTCCTGGCCTTCCATACAACCCCGTGTACAGTATATTCCTGGCCTTCCATACAACCCCGTGTACAGTATATTCCTGGCCTGCCGTACAACCCCGTGTACAGTATATTCCTGGCCTTCCATACAACCCCGTGTACAGTATATTCCTGGCCTTCCATACAACCCCGTGTACAGTATATTCCTGGCCTGCCGTACAACCCCGTGTACAGTATATTCCTGGCCTGCCGTACAACCCTGTGTACAGTATATTCCTGGCCTGCCGTACAACCCCGTGTACAGTAGGCCTATATTCCTGGCCTGCCGTACAACCCTGTGTACAGTAGGCCTATATTCCTGGCCTGCCGTACAACCCTGTGTACAGTATATTCCTGGCCTGCCATACAACCCCGTGTACAGTAGGCCTATATTCCTGGCCTGTACAACCCTGTGTACAGTAGGCCTATATTCCTGGCATGACTTACAACCCCGTTTTTTAACATTTGTCCATTTGGAAAACGCTGGGAGGCCCAATTGTATGGGCCATAATACATGTAAGTCTATGAGAGGGCTACTAATATAAATACATGTAATAATACAAATCCTGTGAGTATTTGTAGGGAGCATATATCCAGCCTAAGGCTGCTCATGGCGCCTTACATTATATTATCCTCGTTCATTAATGCACCATTTCAACTCCCGGGGAACATACCGCACTACAACCATTTGGTGCTAGTAACTTGTCGTATAACAATTGGCCTCTCTGTCCGACCAGGTACAAATTTGCACCTGAGTGTAGTGAAGCACTTGAGGGTAAAGTGCCTTGCCCAAGGCCACAACATTGATTCAACAATGTCTCAGCGTTGAGAAGAGAGAAACATGATATTTCTCTGAAAATCCTGCACCCATGCAGCGTGCCTTGAACTCGCGCTGCGGACGGCGGCTATTTGCAAAGCGCTGCGCTCTATAAAATAAAATGAATGGAGTTTTAGGCCACCTATGTTCACATGGAGGCTAAACTGGGTAAGGACCACCCCCTGAGAATGGTGACATGAATGACACTGCCCTCCGGACACAGAATTCGAAATTCGAGCACTGGCGGTCTGAGCACACTACCTCTCGGTCACAGCGGCTCCCCACAATATTAAATCTTCACGAGTGAGTGAGGAAGAAACATTTTTTTGTTTCTTTGAAACTTGAATGCCAGAGCAGGGTTCGAACCCGCGATCTCCGACTTTCCAAGCAGGCAGCTTTAACCACTGCACCAGGGCCCCCGCCACTACAATTTTGCATGTCTATTGGCAGATTTTAAAACACTTATGTTATGTTAACATAATTATGACAACACTTTTTAATTTTTTTAAAGACCATTGACATTTTTTCTATGTCCCGCCAGCATAATTTAAGCGTTTTAACCCTTTCAAGCCTGACTTAACATTGTCATCTTCATCCACTACAAGCCGCGAATTGCTGTCGCAAATCTCAACTTGTAGTGGATGAAAATGATTTAAAGTGGGTGAAAAATTAAAGAAAATTGCCATGTTTTGGTAAACTAATTGCATGGAAATATTAATCCTAAAACCCTTAGTTGTAGGAAAATTAAGTCTGTTTTCAGGGATGTAAAATGATGCTTTAATGTATCGTGAGGGTTAATCCACAGACAGCGGTATTTCGGCATATTACCATATGAATTTTACAATGTTTATTTTTTGCTGATTGACTACCAGGATGACAGCCACATAACCCCCCCCCCCCCCTGATATATGGCTACTGCACTTAGCAGGTGAAATCCCGGAAAAAAACTACATTTCCAGCCAACATTGTTCCACAGTTGGGGCAACGTCGCTGATCCAACTGTATAACAACGTTGGCTGAGCACCAGGCTGAGTTCTCCTTCTAACGTTTAGCTGAGGATAATAAGGGCATTCCTGACGTGTACCGGTCCCTGTGAGTAACGGAAAACGGGTGACCAGCGAATATCACCAGTACAAGTGTACCCAAAAGGGTTACCCTTTTCAACCACATTGGGATTTAAATAACATCGTCAAGGCATTATTCAAATGAGATGTAAACCTGCCATTAGCATCATATAAGGCAGTCATCAAACTTGGACTTGGCACAGCTTTACAAAGGGCAATGATCTGTTTATGGACTACCAAGCTAGACCAGGATGGTATGGTAAAAATGTAGGCCTATATACTCCTCAATGGAGATAACAACCTCAATGTTGTCCACATCCAGGGCCACACTGTATCGGGTACTCTATTTGCTTGGCAAGCTGATAACTGGCTGATTTATCCAGATCATAAATTAATAGTAGATCCCAGCCTCACTGTACACCCAGTCGTTCACCTAATCATGTGTCCAGCAGTATTATGTATTATATATATTATAATTATTATATATTATATTATACATATTATTATATATATTGTATTATATATATATATTATATTATATATTTGACCCTAAATTATATATATTATACTATAGTATAGTATAGAATATTATATTTTTTATTATTATTTTTATTATATATATAATATTATATATCATATTATATATATTATTATATGCTATATATATTAATATACATTATATATTATATATCTCTCTATATATTACATGGGTCTGGGGGCGCGGGTTCTGGAAATTCTCCGTTTGCCTAGGATCAGGCCAAACAGGACTTTATTTTCAGCAACTACAAAGAGACGTCCACACAATGTTGACCTTTTGTCAGGCCATTGCCTGCAACGTCTGCCCAACGCATAGCCTGGGGTGGACATAGTACTTGCTTGGGTTGAAAGCTATCATCAGTGGATTCAGACTATTGTGTGTGAGAGAATGGGGGGGGCAGATATGGGTGGGACGTTTCTGCTAAATAGTGAACAACCTGGTATCTGTGGTGAGCGAATGAGACGTCGAACCAATGGAGGTTTATTGTTGGGTCGACCCCGCAGACGGTGGGCCAGCATTAAACCAACATTGGATCGACGTCTAGTGTTTGCTGGGATGAATTATTTGGGCTTCATGCACATGTTGTGCACTTACAGGCTAAACTAAGTCAGGAGAGACTCCTGAGGATGGTGAGGTGCATAAACTGCTAGTACCCTCTAGACACAGAATTTGAACTGTTAAGTCACAATTTTGTCTTAGCTATCAATCCTTGATCAAGTTTTTAGTGTGGTATCATGGAGTTATTACTAACTTCATGGTGGTATCGTGTTTCCAACAAAATGTTGTGCTAAAACCACATTCATTCATTCTTCACAACTATAAACATATAGTTAATTGTGAAAATCATGTTTTAGAAACTGTCGATAGCTATACGTATCTCGGTCTGTTGCTTAATTATAATGACAAGTTTGAACAGGCTAAAACGATCTTCTAGAGCCATGTTTATGCTACAGTGATTTGATTTGTCTGCTCTTTTAATTTACCAGCTGATGTTCAATTAGAACCGTTTCGTGTATTAGTTGTTCTAGTTATATTATATGGCTGCGACGGTTGTGACATTTTGGTAAAAGTTCACCTTCGTTTTTGCAAAAATGATCCTCTCTTTGAGAAAATCTACGCCCAGCTGTATGTTTTACGGTTAATAAAAATGAATGAATGTGGTTATGCATGCCGGACATATATGACACTGCTCTCCAGACACAGCATTCAAAATTCGAGCCCTGGCGGTCTGAGGCCGAGCATGCTATCTCTCGGTCACAGAGGCCCCTCACAATACTGCATCTTCACCAGTGAGTGGAAAAGAAACATATTGTTTCTTTGAAACTTGAAGGCCAGAGTGGGGTTCGAACCCGCGATCTCCGACTTTCCAAGCAGGTGGCTTTAACCACTGCAACATGGCCCCCTGTTGCATGATTTACGGTGAACTGGGCAGGAAGTCACTAGACATAATGGTGAAAACACGCGCCCTGTCATTCTGTGCTCGTCTCATCACAGCCACTTAGCACCATTCTATATATAATATGCATAGCCTTTGTCAGGTTTTTATAATTATAATTGGACAACGTTTTTAAACATGTGGTTATTCGGGTATTTAGCATGCATTGTATTGCGTTGTGTTTCGCTGTATTGCGTTGTATTGCGTTGCGTTGCGTTGCGTTGCATTGCATTGCATTGTATTGTATTGTATTGTCCACGCCTGGTGTTTACTGGGTAGTAGGCCTACTTGCCAGGGCTGATAGCTATCACGTGACACTCACATGATTTATACCCGGATGTTTCCACACCACTCCAGATAACAGGCCCGACCCGTGAGTAGCTCTGGACGAGTGTGGGGCGTGGATTGCTATATTTAATTCCAGTATGTTGCGCTATAAGGACTAACGTTTTCTGCTAAAATACTTTAGCCTAATAATATCCAACAAATTAAAATCAAATTCATCAACAGTGTTAATGTACTTGTATATATCTTTTGACAAGCATGATTAAAACTAGTTAGTGAGCTTGTCCGAAATGACGGATGTAGTGTTTATTATAACTTGAGAAATACCTAAGACACCAGCCATCCAAGGGTTAACATGAATAAGTAATAATAATAATAATAATAATAATAATAATAATAATAATAATAATAATAATAATAATAATAATAATAATAATAATAATAATAATAATAATAATAATATTAATAATAATAATAATAATAATGAACAATAAATAATAATAATGCTACGATAGGGGTCAAGGGACATGCCACCAAGTAAGAGGACGACCCCTCATGCTACGAGGGGGGGGGGAGTTCAAGGGACATGCCACCCGGTGAAAAGACTACCCCTCATGCTACAAGGGGGAGAGGGGGGGGGGGGTCAAGGGACATGTCACCCAGTAAGAGGACGACCCCTCATGCTACGAAGGGGGGATCAAGGGACATGCCACCCAGTAAGAGGACGACCCCTCATGTTACGAAGGGGGGGGGGTCAAGGGACATGCCACCCAGTAAGAGGACGACCCCTCATGTTACGAAGGAGGGGGGGCAAGGGACATGCCACCCAGTAAGAGGACGACCCCTCATGTTACGAAGGGGGGGGGGTCAAGGGACATGCCAGCCAGTAAGAGGACGACCCCTCATGTTACGAAGGGGGGGGGGTCAAGGGACATGCCACCCAGTAAGAGGACGACCGCTCATGCTACGAGGATGGGGGGTCCAGGGACATGCCACCCGGTAAAAAGACGACCCGTCATGCTACGATGGGGGTCAAGGGACATGCCACCCAGTAAGAGGACGACCCCTCGTGTTACGAGGGAGGGAGGGTGTTCAAGGGACATACCACCTAGTAAAATAGATAGATAGATAGATAGATAGATAGATAGATAGATAGATAGATAGATAG
>OZ024912.1:1426449-1531584 GCA_964017125.1 Flabesymbios commensalis
CCAGCAAACACAGATATTGCCATCTCCCTACCGCATCCATATACCAAGATACCCAGCACCATATACCAAGATACCCAGCACCATATACCAAGATACCCAGCACCATATACCAAGATACCTAGCACCATATACCAAGATACCCAGCACCATATACCAAGATACCTAGCACCATATACCAAGATACCCAGCACCATATGCCAAGATACCTAGCACCATATACCAGGATACCTAGCACCATATACCAAGATACCTAGCACCATACACCAAGATACCCAGCACCATATACCAAGATAACCAGCACCATATACCAGGATACCTAGCACCATACACCAAGATACCCAGCACCATATACCAAGATAACCAGCACCATATACCAGGATACCTAGCACCATACACCAAGATACCTAACACCATATACCAAGATACCTAGCACCATACACCAAGATACCCAGCACCATATACCAAGATACCCAGCACCATATACCAAGATACCCAGCACCATATACCAGGATACCTAGCACCATATACCAAGATACCTAGCACCATACACCAAGATAACCAGCACCATATACCAAGATACCCAGCACCATACACCAAGATACCCAGCACCATATACCAAGATACCTAGCACCATATACCAGGATACCTAGCACCATATACCAAGATACCTAGCACCATACACCAAGATACCTAACACCATATACCAAGATACCTAGCACCATACACCAAGATACCCAGCACCATATACCAAGATACCCAGCACCATACACCAAGATACCCAGCACCATATACCAAGATACCCAGCACCATATACCAAGATACCCAGCGCCATATACCAAGATACCCAGCACCATATACCAAGATACCTAGCACCATATACCAAGATACCAAGCACCATACACCAAGATAACCAGCACCATATACCAGGATACCTAGCACCATATACCAAGATACCCAGCACCATATACCAAGATACCCAGCACCATATACCAAGATACACAGCACCATATACCAAGATACCTAGCACCATATACCAGGATACCTAGCACCATACACCAAGATACCCAGCACCATATACCAAGATACCTAGCACCATATACCAGGATACCTAGCACCATACACCAAGATACCCAGCACCATACACCAAGATACCTAGCACCATATGCCAAGATACCTAGCACCATATACCAGGATACCTAGCACCATACACCAAGATACCAAGCACCATACACCAAGATACCCAGCACCATATACCAAGATACCAAGCACCATACACCAAGATACCTAGCACCATACACCAATATACCCGGCACCATATACCAAGATACCAAGCACCATACACCAAGATAACCAGCACCATATACCAGGATACCTAGCACCATATACCAAGATACCCAGCACCATATACCAAGATACCAAGCACCATACACCAAGATAACCAGCACCATATACCAGGATACCTAGCACCATATACCAAGATACCCAGCACCATACACCAATATACCCGGCACCATATACCAAGATACCTAGCACCATACACCAAGATACCTAGCACCATATACCAAGATACCCAGCACCATATACCAAGATACCTAGCACCATACACCAAGATACCTAGCACCATATACCAAGATACCTAGCACCATATACCAAGATACCCAGCACCATATACCAAGATACCAAGCACCATACACCAAGATAACCAGCACCATATACCAGGATACCTAGCACCATATACCAAGATACCCAGCACCATATACCAAGATACCCAGCACCATATACCAAGATACCTATCACCATACACCAAGATACCCAGCACCATATACCAAGATACCTAGCACCATATACCAAGATACCCAGCACCATATACCAAGATACCCAGCACCATATACCAAGATACCCAGCACCATATACCAAGATACCAAGCACCATACACCAAGATACCTAGCACCATACACCAATATACCCGGCACCATATACCAAGATACCAAGCACCATACACCAAGATAACCAGCACCATATACCAGGATACCTAGCACCATATACCAAGATACCCAGCACCATATACCAAGATACCAAGCACCATACACCAAGATAACCAGCACCATATACCAGGATACCTAGCACCATATACCAAGATACCCAGCACCATACACCAATATACCCGGCACCATATACCAAGATACCTAGCACCATACACCAAGATACCTAGCACCATATACCAAGATACCCAGCACCATATACCAAGATACCTAGCACCATACACCAAGATACCTAGCACCATATACCAAGATACCTAGCACCATATACCAAGATACCCAGCACCATATACCAAGATACCAAGCACCATACACCAAGATAACCAGCACCATATACCAGGATACCTAGCACCATATACCAAGATACCCAGCACCATATACCAAGATACCCAGCACCATATACCAAGATACCTATCACCATACACCAAGATACCCAGCACCATATACCAAGATACCTAGCACCATATACCAAGATACCCAGCACCATATACCAAGATACCCAGCACCATATACCAAGATACCCAGCACCATATACCAAGATACCCAGCACCATATACCAAGATAACCAGCACCATATACCAAGATACCCAGCACCATATACCAGGATACCCAGCACCATACACCAAGATACCTAGCACCATATACCAAGATACCTAGCACCATATACCAAGATACCCAGCACCATATACCAAGATACCCAGCACCATATACCAAGATACCTAGCACCATACACCAAGATACCTAGCACCATACACCAATATACCCGGCACCATATACCAAGATACCCAGCACCATATACCAAGATACCCAGCACCATATACCAAGATACCTAACACCATATACCGAGATACCCAGCACCATATACCAAGATACCCAGCACCATATACCAAGATACCCAGCACCATATACCAAGATACCCAGCACCATATACCAAGATACCCAGCACCATATACCAAGATACCTAGCACCATATACCAAGATACCTAGCACCATATACCAAGATACCTAACACCATATACCGAGATACCCAGCACCATATACCAAGATACCCAGCACCATATACCAAGATACCCAGCACCATATACCAAGATACCCAGCACCATATACCAAGATACCTAGCACCATATACCAGGATACCAAGCACCATATACCAAGATACCCAGCACCATATACCGAGATACCCAGCACCATATACCAAGATACCCAGCACCATATACCAAGATACCCAGCACCATATACCAAGATACCCAGCACCATATACCAAGATACCCAGCACCATATACCAAGATACCCAGCACCATACACCAAGATACCCAGCACCATATACCAAGATACCCAGCACCATATACCAAGATACCTAGCACCATACACCAAGATACCTAGCACCATATACCAAGATACCTAGCACCATATACCAAGATACCCAGCACCATACACCAAGATACCTAGCACCATATACCAAGATACCTAGCACCATATACCAAGATACCCAGCACCATATACCAAGATACCCAGCACCATATACCAGGATACCCAGCACCATACACCAAGATACCTAGCACCATATACCAGGATACCAAGCACCATATACCAAGATAACCAGCACCATATACCAAGATACCCGGCACCATATACCAAGATACCTAGCACCATATACCAAGATACACAGCACCATATACCAAGATACCCAGCACCATATACCAAGATACCCAGCACCATATACCAAGATACCCAGCACCATATACCAAGATACCCAGCACCATATACCAAGATACCAAGCACCATATACCAAGATACCCAGCACCATATACCAAGATACCCAGCACCATATACCAAGATACCCAGCACCATATACCAGGATACCCAGCACCATACACCAAGATACCTAGCACCATATACCAAGATACACAGCACCATATACCAAGATACCCAGCACCATATACCAAGATACCCAGCACCATATACCAATATACCCAGCACCATATACCAAGATACCTAGCACCATATACCAAGATACCCAGCACCATATACCAGGATACCCAGCACCATACACCAAGATACCTAGCACCATATACCAAGATACACAGCACCATATACCAAGATACCCAGCACCATATACCAAGATACCCAGCACCATATACCAAGATACCCAGCACCATATACCAAGATACCCAGCACCATATACCAGGATACCCAGCACCATATACCAGGATACCCAGCACCATACACCAAGATAACCAGCACCATATACCAAGATACCCAGCACCATATACCAAGATACCAAGCACCATATACCAAGATACCCAGCACCATATACCAAGATACCCAGCACCATATACCAAGATACCCAGCACCATATACCAATATACCCAGCACCATATACCAAGATACCTAGCACCATATACCAAGATACCCAGCACCATATACCAAGATACCTAGCACCATACACCAAGATACCCAGCACCATATACCAAGATACCCAGCACCATACACCAAGATAACCAGCACCATACACCAAGATAACCAGCACCATATACCAGGATACCCAGCACCATATACCAAGATACCCAGCACCATATACCAAGATACCCAGCACCATATACCAAGATACCCAGCACCATATACCAGGATACCCAGCACCATACACCAAGATACCTAGCACCATATACCAAGATACACAGCACCATATACCAAGATACCCAGCACCATATACCAAGATACCCAGCACCATATACCAATATACCCAGCACCATATACCAAGATACCTAGCACCATATACCAAGATACCCAGCACCATATACCAAGATACCTAGCACCATACACCAAGATACCCAGCACCATATACCAAGATACCCAGCACCATACACCAAGATAACCAGCACCATACACCAAGATAACCAGCACCATATACCAGGATACCCAGCACCATATACCAAGATACCCAGCACCATATACCAAGATACCTAGCACCATATACCAAGATACCCAGCACCATATACCAAGATACCCAGCACCATATACCAGGATACCCAGCACCATACACCAAGATACCTAGCACCATATACCAAGATACCTAGCACCATATACCAAGATACCTAGCACCATACACCAAGATACCAAGCACCATACACCAAGATACCCAGCACCATATACCAAGATACCCAGCACCATATACCAAGATACCCAGCACCATATACCAGGATACCCAGCACCATATACCAGGATACCAAGCACCATATACCAAGACACCCAGCAAACACATAAACATTGACCCAATGTTGCTTTGATGTTGTTCTACGTCGCTGACGGTGGGCCAACTTTGAAACAACATTGGATCAACGTCTCATGTCTGCAGGGATTATGATAATAGACGGTGTATTCTGAAAATCAAAGTACGGGATCTAAACGAGACGTTAAACCAATGACGATGTAATGTTGATGTTGTTTTTATGTCGGGTCATTATTGTCATCTGTTAGTTGCGATTATAGATATACTGAATACGGGCTGATTCGTCTATTATTGGTGGACATAGACATGATCAATACTGAATACGGGCTGATTCGTCTATTATTGGTGGACATAGACATGATCAATACTGAATACGGGCTGATTCGTCTATTATTGGTGGATATAGACATGATCAATACTGAATACGGGCTGATTCGTCTATTATTGGTGGATATAGACATGATCAATACTGAATACGGGCTGATTCGTCTATTATTGGTGGATATAGACATGATCAATACTGAATACGGGCTGATTCGTCTATTATTGGTGGATATAGACATGATCAATACTGAATACGGGCTGATTCGTCTATTATTGGTGGACATAGACATGATCAATACTGAATACGGGCTGATTCGTCTATTATTGGTGGACATAGACATGATCAATACTGAATACGGGCTGATTCGTCTATTATTGGTGGACATAGACATGATCAATACTGAATACGGGCTGATTCGTCTATTATTGGTGGACATAGACATGATCAATACTGAATACGGGCTGATTCGTCTATTATTGGTGGATATAGACATGATCAATACTGAATACGGGCTGATTCGTCTATTATTGGTGGATATAGACATGATCAATACTGAATACGGGCTGATTCGTCTATTATTGGTGGATATAGACATGATCAATACTGAATACGGGCTGATTCGTCTATTATTGGTGGATATAGACATGATCAATACTGAATACGGGCTGATTCGTCTATTATTGGTGGACATAGACATGATCAATACTGAATACGGGCTGATTCGTCTATTATTGGTGGACATAGACATGATCAATACTGAATACGGGCTGATTCGTCTATTATTGGTGGACATAGAAATGATCAATACTGAATACGGGCTGATTCGTCTATTATTGGTGGACATAGACATGATCAATACTGAATACGGGCTGATTCGTCTATTATTGGTGGACATAGAAATGATCAATACTGAATATCGGCTGATTCGTCTATTATTGGTGGACATAGACATGATCAATACTGAATACGGGCTGATTCGTCTATTATTGGTGGACATAGACATGATCAATACTGAATACGGGCTGATTCGTCTATTATTGGTGGACATAGACATGATCAATACTGAATACGGGCTGATTCGTCTATTATTGGTGGACATAGACATGATCAATACTGAATACGGGCTGATTCGTCTATTATTGGTGGACATACACATGATCAATACTGAATACGGGCTGATTCGTCTATTATTGGTGGACATACACATGATCAATACTGAATATCGGCTGATTCGTCTATTATTGGTGGACATAGACATGATCAATACTGAATACGGGCTGATTCGTCTATTATTGGTGGACATACACATGATCAATACTGAATACGGGCTGATTCGTCTATTATTGGTGGACATACACATGATCAATACTGAATACGGGCTGATTCGTCTATTATTGGTGGACATACACATGATCAATACTGAATATCGGCTGATTCGTCTATTATTGGTGGACATAGAAATGATCAATACTGAATACGGGCTGATTCGTCTATTATTGGTGGACATAGAAATGATCAATACTGAATATCGGCTGATTCGTCTATTATTGGTGGACATAGACATGATCAATACTGAATATCGGCTGATTCGTCTATTATTGGTGGACATAGACATGATCAATACTGAATATCGGCTGATTCGTCTATTATTGGTGGACATAGAAATGATCAATACTGAATACGGGCTGATTCGTCTATTATTGGTGGACATAGACATGATCAATACTGAATATCGGCTGATTCGTCTATTATTGGTGGACATAGAAATTATCAATACTGAATACGGGCTGATTCGTCTATTATTGGTGGACATAGACATGATCAATACTGAATATCGGCTGATTCGTCTATTATTGGTGGACATAGACATGATCAATACTGAATATCGGCTGATTCGTCTATTATTGGTGGACATAGACATGATCAATACTGAATACGGGCTGATTCGTCTATTATTGGTGGACATAGACATGATCAATACTGAATATCGGCTGATTCGTCTATTATTGGTGGACATAGACATGATCAATACTGAATATCGGCTGATTCGTCTATTATTGGTGGACATAGAAATGATCAATACTGAATACGGGCTGATTCGTCTATTATTGGTGGACATAGACATGATCAATACTGAATATCGGCTGATTCGTCTATTATTGGTGGACATAGACATGATCAATACTGAATACGGGCTGATTCGTCTATTATTGGTGGACATAGACATGATCAATACTGAATACGGGCTGATTCGTCTATTATTGGTGGACATAGACATGATCAATACTGAATACGGGCTGATTCGTCTATTATTGGTGGACATAGACATGATCAATACTGAATATCGGCTGATTCGTCTATTATTGGTGGACATAGACATGATCAATACTGAATATCGGCTGATTCGTCTATTATTGGTGGACATAGACATGATCAATACTGAATATCGGCTGATTCGTCTATTATTGGTGGACATAGACATGATCAATACTGAATATCGGCTGATTCGTCTATTATTGGTGGACATAGACATGATCAATACTGAATATCGGCTGATTCGTCTATTATTGGTGGACATAGACATGATCAATACTGAATATCGGCTGATTCGTCTATTATTGGTGGACATAGACATGATCAATACTGAATATCGGCTGATTCGTCTATTATTGGTGGACATAGACATGATCAATACTGAATACGGGCTGATTCGTCTATTATTGGTGGACATAGACATGATCAATACTGAATACGGGCTGATTCGTCTATTATTGGTGGACATAGACATGATCAATACTGAATATCGGCTGATTCGTCTATTATTGGTGGACATAGAAATGATCAATACTGAATATCGGCTGATTCGTCTATTATTGGTGGATATAGACATGATCAATACTGAATATCGGCTGATTCGTCTATTATTGGTGGATATAGACATGATCAATACTGAATATCGGCTGATTCGTCTATTTTTGGTGGACATAGACATGATCAATACTGAATATCGGCTGATTCGTCTATTATTGGTGGATATAGACATGATCAATACTGAATATCGGCTGATTCGTCTATTATTGGTGGATATAGACATGATCAATACTGAATATCGGCTGATTCGTCTATTTTTGGTGGACATAGACATGATCAATACTGAATATCGGCTGATTCGTCTATTATTGGTGGATATAGACATGATCAATACTGAATATCGGCTGATTCGTCTATTATTGGTGGACATAGAAATGATCAATACTGAATATCGGCTGATTCGTCTATTATTGGTGGATATAGACATGATCAATACTGAATATCGGCTGATTCGTCTATTATTGGTGGACATAGACATGATCAGTGGTTGACATTATGTCATTGTCTCAAAACTGAAAACGGCCCGATATCTATTGTTGATGGATATAGATATGCCATTGGCTAATTGTTATTGTATACGGTATTAGACTGAACATTTATTATCAGGCTCATTTGTACAGATTTTGTACTCATTTGTACATACTTTGAATTTTTCGAAATGAAGAAGAAATATCAGCCGACACGAGAGAGGAACCTGTCACCAGAACTAGGGTCAGAAATATCAGCCGACACGAGACAGGAACCTGTCACCAGACCTAGGGTCAGAAATATCAGCCGACAAGAAAGAGGTACCTGTCACCAGACCTAGGGTCAGAAATATCAGCCGACACGAGAGAGGTACCTGTCACCAGAACTAGGGTCAGAAATATCAGCCGACACGAGACAGGAACCTGTCACCAGACCTAGGGTCAGAAATATCAGCCGACACGAGACAGGAACCTGTCACCAGACCTAGGGTCAGAAATATCAGCCGACACGAGAGAGGAACCTGTCACCAGACCTAGGGTCAGAAATGTCAGCCGACACGAGAGAGGTACCTGTCACCAGAACTAGGGTCAGAAATATCAGCCGACACGAGAGAGGTACCTGTCACCAGAACTAGGGTCAGAAATATCAGCCGACACGAGACAGGAACCTGTCACCAGACCTAGGGTCAGAAATATCAGCCGACACGAGAGAGGTACCTGTCACCAGAACTAGGGTCGGAAATATCAGCCGACACGAGACAGGAACCTGTCACCAGACCTAGGGTCAGAAATATCAGCCGACACGAGAGAGGAACCTGTCACCAGACCTAGGGTCAGAAATATCCGCCGACACGAGACAGGAACCTGTCACCAGACCTAGGGTCAGAAATATCAGCCGACACGAGAGAGGAACCTGTCACCAGACCTAGGGTCAGAAATATCCGCCGACACGAGAGAGGTACCTGTCACCAGAACTAGGGTCAGAAATATCAGCCGACACGAGACAGGAACCTGTCACCAGACCTAGGGTCAGAAATATCAGCCGACACGAGACAGGAACCTGTCACCAGACCTAGGGTCAGAAATATCAGCCGACACGAGAGAGGTACCTGTCACCAGAACTAGGGTCAGAAATATCAGCCGACACGAGACAGGAACCTGTCACCAGACCTAGGGTCAGAAATATCAGCCGACACGAGAGAGGAACCTGTCACCAGACCTAGGGTCAGAAATATCCGCCGACACGAGACAGGAACCTGTCACCAGACCTAGGGTCAGAAATATCAGCCGACACGAGAGAGGAACCTGTCACCAGACCTAGGGTCAGAAATATCCGCCGACACGAGAGAGGTACCTGTCACCAGACCTAGGGTCAATTCTTTTCTTTCAATTCTATTTTATTGATTTGTCAATTCTTATGTATGCTTAATAGTATTGCCAAGCGTAGGCCTATTAACTCACTCGCGTGCATACACGAAATTTAATGTGGTTTTCTAGGCTACCTTTGTGCACATATGCCAAAGTGGGGTTCGAACCATCGATCTCTGACTTTACAGGCTTTAACCACTGCATCAGAGACCAGGCTTGGTTCGAGTACTGGGCAAAAGTACTCGAGTACAAGTACAAGTACTTGATAAAATGACGAGTACAAGTACAAGTACAAGTATTGAGTACTTTGGTTGTAAACTCGAATTAAATAAATGAAATTTAATCAATAAATAATAGATTAAAATATATGTCACTTCATGTTGATATATGTGATCCGATCTAGGGAACGATGCTAGGGCCCAAGACAAAATGAACTTGATTTGACCTATTTTAAATTTTTACACACGTTTTTATTTTCATATGATTACTTGAAAATTCTAAAGTTGTGTGGCATAGAAATGGATGTACATGTCGAATTTTCGTTCTTGAATATACCTGTTATTTTATTATTCGTCTCTTTTACACTCCAATTAGTGATATTAATTTTGTTTCTATTTACATGTTGCCATAGCAACAGTCACTAATAAGTAGGAAATATTCATGCAGTGAAAAAAATCATGACGATGAAAATATCTAGCATATACTAATTTTAAAACTAGACGTTTATTATTTAAAAAAATGGGGTGGAAATTAAAATTTATTTTATTCATTTTATTTTAATCCAATTGTGTGTTATTTTTAAAAAGTGCACAAATTGCCTTTTTAAACTTCAAATGCCATTTTCTCAAAATGACCCAACTTCAGACTTCATATTTGTCATATTTTTTGAGTTGAACACGCTACAGTGTTGTGTGATATACCATTTTCAAGGTCATTTTGTGTAGGCTCGGGATATCTTAATAATATGCGATTTACGACTCATTTTGCCAGATCTGGTCACATATAGATATATATATATGAGTGGTGAAAACAATATTTTATCGGACAGGCCTAGTATAGATACTGCATATCTGATGCCATGTCCCAGCCATAGGCCTAATATTGCATTTTCCTATCAGTGTACAAAGTATTGTATGCTACTATTTGGCGAATCATAATAAATAAATAAGTACATATATAAATTGTCTGAGTCTAAAGCTTTACGTTGCAAAACACGCTAGCCTGAAAACTTGCAGTAGTCCTAATGATGGTAAAATTTTTGTGAAAGATCAAGGCTATTAGGCTATTAAGGCAGTATCTGCGTGCTTGTAAAGTAAACATAACTGCCTTTTGACTTTGCACGGCAGAATTGTCTTCCAATAACAAGCACACTTTAGTTGCTGGTGACAGTGTGTGATATAATAAAACATAATACACGTATTTCCGTATAAAATTCAGCCCGGGCATATACGCTGATATATTTATAGCCTATTCTTAGTTGAAGAATGCGATTTATGGAGGGAGTACCTAACTGTGGTATTTATTTTTATAATCAGTTCGCCATCACATTTCGGGGACGGAAAGGGTTATATCAGACCGCTGCAGGCCTACAATTGACTCGATATGTAACCTCACACCTTTAAGCCTTTAACCGCCGGTGTCGCATATATTCGGTTTTTCATTTTTCATTAGCACATTAAGTACCACCTTTTAAACATGCTAAAAATAAAATATGACATCAATCAGCAATATTTGAAAATAGTTCACATCCATTTTGTCAAATCTGAATAATTTTCACTCACTTGAAGTTGTGGATCGCGTCAGCGAGACAAAATTTCAAGTGGGTGAAAATTCAGATTGAATAATTTGGCGGTTAAAGGGTTAAGCCTTACACGACACTAACGTGTTTAATTATATTTTTCTCCCATTTGCAGCTATTATTGCTGACTCAATTTCTAGCTTCAAATGATTAACTACATAATCAAAATATTTAAAAATACACAATTCAAGAAAACACTTTTTTGACTTACCTGCTTACTGGCGACCTGGCACAATGTATTTTGTACATTTCAGGGTTGTTTAGGTCGCTAGACACCTGATTAACCAGCATTGGACGACGCCTTCCAAGTCTTTTAACCCACCTCCATGGTAAACGTGTACATAATTTCGTCCACTCCTAATTTTTTCTTGTTTTTAATAAGTAGGCCTACAGCGAACCGGATTTTTTTTTTAATGGACCGCTTTATAAATGATTTGTAATAATGATAGTGGTCTCCCGGAGTTAAAGGGTGATGTTAAATTGCCGTCTAATTACATTGGTCATCTTTGTTTGAACAGAACTGTTATATCAGGTGTTAAACCTATGTACTACATTGGTACAGAGTTGTATGGGCTATGGCAGTCTTAATATATCATAGTCTAGACCGAGTCTCAACTGTTTTATAGGATAAGTTATAAACTACTTGTTCACTCAAGTGACATTATTTGTCCGGTGCTGGCCCAATGTCGGGTGAGTGTCTACGCATTTGGGCCTATATTGAGCAAATATTATACACATACCGATTGATCGTCCTAACCAACCCGAGACCTTGAACCAATGGTAATGTTGGTCCACCGTCTTCAACGCTGTCACAACACTATATCACCATTGGTTTAATGCCTCATGTTTACTGGGGTTTAGCTGCCGAAGAAAGGGGTGTAGTAAGTGTGATTTTAAAATGTGCAACATCATTGTTGAAATCACGGCTTCCCCTTCAATGATTACTAGTCCTATCGTATATATCAACATCATAATGCATTCCTGTTTTCCAGGGACATATGTCTCTTGTAAGCATAACTATTTAATTATCTTGTGAATTACACGAGAAACTAGTATATACAAGGTAGAACAAGCAATTAGTAGCATGATATTGTACAAAAAGTGCATTTTTGTTATAAGTTGATGTAAGCAATTGGACTTGAAATAACTTCAAAGTATTAATTAAATAATTTTTCAATATAATAGACAAACGGATGGTGAACGAATTAATTTACATTACCTGAATGTTCCATACTATAATGATTCATGATTTGTCTATGAGTTATTTTAATTTAAGATGACTAGTACTCGCAAAGTACTCGTAAGTAGTATACTCGTTAAAAAGTACGAGTACTGAGTACCCACGAGTACTGCAAAATCGGTACTCGAGTACCGAAGTGCCGAGTACTTTGGCCCCTAGCCTGCCAGAGACCGCGCCACACTCACAGCTATGTGCAAGTGACGAATACGCCTTTATGTGTAGGCCCGACACTGACCCAATGGTGTTTAAGATTTGCCCAGTGTCTGCGACCTTACAGCAACATTGATCCTGCATCGGGTCAATGCCTGTTTGATGGGGATGTTGGGCCATTATCATCGACACTGCTTAATACAACATTAAATTGACAGGGCGCTGGGCAATGGTTTTTACATATCTACTGTCACATGTCATAATTTTCTCACTGGTCGATACACTGGGGAAAAGTGGTATTGAATACTTAATTAATTATACATATTTGCTAGGGTAGACTGTCAATGATCGGACTGCACATGATAAGAAATCTCTTTTATCATGTGCAGTCAGATCACCGCACCATCTACCCTAGCAAATGTGTATAATTAATTAAGTATTCAATCAAACCACACTACTTTCCCCCCAGTGTTGATTGCCAGCAATCAATCTTTGGTGTCAAATCTTGGAAGGAGGGGGGGGGGGGGGCAGACAGCAGGATAATGTAGACCTGATAAGTGTCCTCTGTATGCCGACTCGAGAGATACATTGCTGCCCCAAACCTATTAAATCCCAGAAGATTTATTTTAAAATGTTTTAAAAACTGAGAGCCCCGAAAATCTACAAATAGCCACAAATAGCCACATTTATAATTATTAGCGAAAAGAGAAGGACACCAAATTGAAATAACAAATATCTATGATTAAGATAGGCCTACATGGACCCATAGGCATAGCGGGACACGCAAAAAGTAATAGGTTTGCTCTGGCTTTGTGTATTCGGCAGACGGCAAATGCGACAGGCAGACGCAGACGCAGACGTTCGTATAACATTCGGCAGATTCAGACTTTGAAATCTCGCCCAGGGAAGACTGACTTTGCATCTCTAGGCTTTGAAAATTGCTCCCCCACTCCCTGGATCCCCTACCATCCTAGGAGGCCATGCCTTCCCAGCAAACACGACACATTGAAACACTGTTGGTTTAATGCTGGGCCAGCGTCAAAGTGTTTCGATGGGCCTTAAAAAAACCCGCACCCGTCTTTCCACAAGGACGTCTATCTGTCCAAGACAGCAGCATCGTCTATCTAGAATGAGATCATGTCTTAGCACGACACATTGAACCAATGTTAACTGAACGCTGGGCCACCGTCTACAGCGCTGATCGCTATCTCGGCCCGAGCTACCCCTCAGTCAAGCAAACCCGACCCGCTGACAGATCGCTTGCAGATCACCTTCTTGTCATGCAGATATTCTTTCTAACATAATGTCATGCGTGATACTCTTTAAAACATGGTGTCCTGCTTTCTAATAAGCTGTCAACAAGCGCATAATATGACGGCCATTAATTCACAATCTACAATATTCAACAAAGTATATTGAGCCATAATGAAAAATCAATGGAAAAAATAAGTAAAATTTCGTCTTTTTTTATTTTCTTATATCGCCGACCCTATATCAACTGATAATTATATATATTGAAATATTAATGAAAGTTATGCGTATTTCAAATAAAATAAGACTACACTTCAAAAAGTGTTTTTTGTAAAAGTTACAAAATATAAAGTTTTATTTTTTCGGACCCCCTGCTCTGAATCTTGAATATAAATTCTTAAGAATCAATTTATAAAAAAAACTGTGGCCTAAAGATTTTAGATCTACATCACAGGGATTTTCATACTTAACACTATTAACACTGGAACAACTAAACCAAATATGTATTATGTTGACGCTACATTAATTTCACATTATATGCCAATTCTCATCAGGTTCTGTAGATCCGGTAATATTCGCAAGGTTTTATTTTTCGCGAATTTCGCGAAAATTATAATTATGAGTGTTATACTTATCATCGAAATCGAACATTTGAGAATTCTAGACTTTGTAAAAAGTCCTCAAATCACAAATTCGCGAAAATCTAAACACGCGCAAATTACCAGATCTACAGTATATATGGTTAATTTGCCGTCTGCCGAATACATACGTCTGCCGAATACGTAGGCCTACAGACTACGTCTGCCGAATACATAGCCTGCATGTCCCGTATTGATGTACTGTTTTATTCACTCTGTCGTGCAAGGCCAAAAGGCCGTATCTGCTTATTATACAACATTGTACCAACACTGTGCCAGCACTACATGTTGCCTCAATGTAGGGTAAACACCGGATATTCTTGTTGAACATGCGAGCATGTTATCAAGTTCTGTGGGTGAGCTGTGTATTGCAATGCTAGAAAAGTAGTCTCAACTAGAACCAAAGAGGGTATATATGCTCATATAGGCTCTGTGCTAGAACCCTACTGTACATACACTATGTTGCCGTGCAAAGCCAAAATTCAGTAGGCCTATATGCTTATTTTACATTGATTGATTGATTGAGCGAGTTTATTTCATGACAAATACAGAAGTAATTCACATAACATATATATGCCTATGAAACATCATGAAAAAAATGGGTGACAACAGAAGCATAATGCTTATCGAGGTTGCCACCTGCACAAAATATCAAATATTAACTAGCATTTGTAGTTTTGAAAAAAAAAGAATATTTAAATTTATTTCACACATGACCCTCTACAACAAATTAAGGTCCCACACACAGTATAAATAAAAGTATATAACAAGTCAATAGCATGTGAAAGAGGGATAGAAAATTAGGAGTACATAATACTTCTAATTAAATGAAAATCACAATAATAACAAGTAAGCAGATATTGCCTTTGACTTTGCAGAGCCGTATATCCAGGCACTGTTACTGTCTGGTGTTCTAATAATACCGTATCCTGTTGTTCCAGTTGATGTCTGACCAAGGTCCAGGGTCTGACCTAGTTTAGTCGCCTGACTTAGTTTTTCTGCCTAACCTAACGTTAGTTGAGGTATCACGCCATCCATCATTCTGATCTCAGAGAGAGGGGTTGACCTGAGCGACATCTATGTGTGGATAATGGCCATCCATAGCTTGCTAGTTTTATGTGCACTTTATCTGCAGGGTTGAAGATGTGGTATTGTGTGTGCCAACCAGTCAGTACACGTGCACTCTCCTGACCTCCATTCAGACACTGAGATAATGGTGACACAGATCTGACACAGTAGCAAACAAGAGGCACCAATGGCGGCTTAACGTTGGGCCAACGTTGTAGACGGTGGCCCAACATTAAGCCAGCATTAAGAGATAAATGAGCAAACACGACGCGTTTAACCAATGTTGGCTTAATACCGGGCCAGTGTCGTAGATGGCGGTCCAACATTGAGCCAGCATTGGGTCAATGTCTTGTTTTTGCTGGCTTACACAACCACGGGCGCCTGGATCGTTATTAAAACCCTTTCAAGCCTGAATCTGTCATCTTCATTCACTACAAGCCGTGAATTGCTGTCGCAATTCTCGACTTGTAGTGAATGAAGATGACTTGAAGTGGGTTGGAAATGAAAAGAATGTTATTATTAAAAGAATTCCATGAACATGTTCGTTCTAAACCTCTAGTTTTAAGGGAATTAAGTCATTTTTCAGGGATGCAAAATGATGCATCGTGAGGGTTTAAAGGGTTAAGTAGCAAATACTGTGTTTTATCACTGACTTTAACCCTTTGGGGCCTCACGATGCATTAAAGCATCATTTTACATCCCTGAAAAGAGACTAAATTCTAGTACAACAAAGGATTGAGGAACGAAAATTTCCACGAAACTGGTTTACCAATACGTGGTAATTTTCTTAAATTTTTAAACCACATCAAATCATCTTCATCCACTATAAGTCGAGAACTGCGACAGTAATTCGCGGCTTGTAGTGGATGACAATAGTAAACTCAGGCCTGAAAGGGTTAAAACGCTGATATATGTATAAACCATGGAGAGCAGAGGGTTTTTTCAAATCATAATAAATGTCTTATAGTTAGCTCTTTCTGCTTCATTTGAATACCTATGTTATGGGTCTTCGACCAGTATGAATATGTTTACTCTTGCAGTGCGGGGGTCGACTTTAGACGTCAGAATCTGCCGCTGTAAAGGACAAGCACCAGTCCACATAGGAAACCGCAACAGAACCAGTAACACAGCCGCTGGTAGCCCGACCAACAAGTGTCATTGATCCAATGTTGTTTTAATGTTGGGCCAGCGTCTGGCCCAACATTAAAACAACATTGGATTATTGTCTCTTGTTAGCAGGTAGTGCGTCAGCTACAGGCCAACATTACACCGATTGTTACCAGTCAAGGTGGCCAATTTGTATGTGATTTTGTTGAAAGATATACAGGCCCTATTAGATAAATACATTTTTGCCTCAACGCAATTTAAAAGTAGGTTCTAGTAGCTTAAAGGGACTCCTTGGGATGAGACATTTTCAATGTTGTCAATTTTGAAAATTTAACTTATATGAAGCTATATAGCCTACTGATCTTAACTAAAAATACAAAAAAGTCAAAAAACAATTTTAAAGCACCGAAAAAGAGTGAAATAATTGTATTTCCAGGTCGTATATTGCTATGTAAACAAAACAAGTCAGCAATATACAGCACTTCACACCACATATTTCCACGTCCTGGCCGAGGAGATCAAAGCAATCGCCGCTAATTGGTGTCTGATTGGTGTCTTATAGTCAGGACATGAGGTGATACACCTGCGACACTGATTGTCTGCCCAATGCTGGGCCGACGGCATCAACATGTGGTCCAGTGCTGTAGGAACATTCAATCGTCCTTCAGCATGTGTTTAGGTATACAAAAAGTTTGTTTGGGTTTCAAGCGGTTTCAAAGAAATATTAATAAGAAATATTTTTAAAAATCTAAAAACTCTGAAAAAAATAAAATGATGATCTGGGGGATACACTACTTCATTACAAAACTAAAAACGAAAATTGATGTCATCCCAAGGAGCTGCTTTAATATCACTACGGACGTCTGCAAGGTTACACTTGTCTCTCCTTTCATTAGCACTTGTCTGAAGTGACGCTAAAATATCCCACAAAATGCTGGCAAACATCTTCATAGGATCTGTTTTTACGTCACATGCTGTAGATTTTGGCGATATCGCGACAGGATAAAAATTACATTAAACTGACGTTCGCGAAATAAGTCCATGATATAGCTAGGAACAACAACATGAATGCCCAGGGTTTCCTGGTAGAGAGCTAATAATTTATTTTAAAAGGCCGCTTTTTCGGCTAAAAAATGTTTCCATAATATTAGTATGATTAAAGAAGCTGACATAACACACTGGCCTTGCAAGAAGCAGAGTTTTAAGAAATATATATATATATATATATATATATATATATATATATATATATATGACCTCAGTAAAACAAAAAATAATAATCTATGATGTGATAAGGTCACAATGAAAATTGGTGAAAATGAACGTCTTCACCTTTGACCTTAGCATTAGGAGTAATGCCCATTTTCTGAAAATACTAACTAATACAAAAACCTACAAATTTGGAGGAATAATTGGAATGACAAATGTTGAACATTTTCCAATATCTTTAGAATAAACAAATAAAGAGATCCGATATCGAATAGTACCCCCCCCCCCTTTATGCTACCAGAGAACATGTATAAGGGCCTATTTAGTGGGGGCTCTTAAGTCAATATATGAGATGAAGTGTGCACTTCTGGATAAAATTGTGAATTTTGGCACACAGATAGTTAAGATCTTCCTGTACAGGAATTTTGATGGAAGCAAGTTGATACGTCCAGTTTTTGGCCGCCATCTTGGTTTTCAAAATGGCCGCCATATGGGACCTATATTCAGCAATATCTCGAAAAGGAAGATACTTGGAGAGCTCATAACAAGCTGATTTTTTCATGAAAGAACCCTAGAGGTATCTAGATTAACATAGTAAACGTTCTAGAAAATCCTTCTTGAACACTCTGACATATTCAAGATGGCGTCCAAGATGGCCGCCAGCGTATAGTCATACTTGATAAATAGCGTAAAATGGTCGATTTTAGCTCGATTTCTTTTTGTAATATCCCATATCAAATAGTTTCGTGGTCACTAAAGTTATATAAACTACCACCAGTAATTTTGGAAGCATATTTAACCCTTTTATCCCAAGAGGCTTTTTAGCGAACGCCTCTGTTATATCTATTGGGACAACATTATTATTTATAATCAATTAATTAAATATTAATGGTGATGTATATTGGTGTCAGTGATACTATATTAAAGGCATATTAAAGGCACGCTTATATTGGCTACTTGATTTGTATTTCTAGTTATTCAAGATGGCGTCCAAGATGGCTGCCAGTGTATGGGCAGATTTAAGAAATTGTGTAAATTTTTTTTTGTAATACATCATTTCAACTAGTTTTATGGTTTGTGAGTCCATCTAAACAAATCCCAGACAACGTTAGGCAATATTTAGCACATTAGCATGAAAAATTTCAATTAGCGACATAAAATATCCAGAATGTGATTGGTGAATCACTTAGCCCTTAAACCTTTACAGCTGTTTTTCGGGTGTGAAACTGATTTATGTTTTTTTTTCGTAAATTGATAGATTTTAGCTCAATTTTCTTTTGTAATGGACCATTTCAAATAGTTTTGTGATCAGTAAATCTATACGGACTACCCCCATCTATTTTGAAAATATATTTAACCCTTTTATCCCGAGAGGCTTTTCAGCTAACGCTTTTGTAATCTCTATTGGGACAACTTTATTATTTATAATCAATTAATTCAGTATTAATGATGTATCGGTGTCAGTAATATAGCTATAGTGAAGTCACACTGATTGGTCAATTAATTTGTATTTTTAGTTATTCAAAATGTGGTCCAAGATGGCTGCCAGTGTATGGGCATATTTAAGAATTTGTGCAAATTCATCAATTTTAGTTCAATTTTCTTCTTTTTTGTAATACATCATTTCAACTAGTTTATGGTCTGTAAGCTCATCTAAACTACTCACAGACAATGTTGAGCAATATTTAACACATTGACATGAGAGTTTTAATTTTGGCGACAAAAAACACCCAAAAATGTAATTGGTGAACCACATGGCTCATACACTTTTACAGCTGTTTTCTAGGTGTGAAACTGATTTGTGTTGGACAGATCATTTGATGATATATTGCATGTAAGTGTGATGTTTTCTGAGTGAACCACTTATCGTCAGTGTATCCGCCTGGTAATAATGTCACCATACACATACTGGATCACAAAAATTATCAGTGATACTTATAACTTAAACGAATATACAGGTGCTTCAATGAATGCACTGGTATGTCGACGTCAATCAATTGCGCTGGAAAGTAGGTGTATTTATAATGACAGTGTATATAGGGCTCTTGTGTGAAAACTATTTTAGAGAGGAGTCCTAAATGATACATGGCTGCATGATATTTTTTTTCAAATCTACCAGAAAAATCAGCTGCTTCTGCCTATCAGGCTTAGAACTGACTGTGTTGTATATCCGGACTGGTGTCTAAAGACTCGTATGGCATGATGCTACCGCCACTATTTTTTCTCTTATAATGTTAGAGGAGTTGGAATTGTTGATATCACATCGATGGTCTTCATCATAACTTTCTCCAGCCTCAAAAACGTTGCAGAATTATCGGAAACGGCGTGTCGTGGTGCAAGTGACAATTAGGAACTTTTATACTCCATCAGTGAAAACTGGATGGCAGCGATGATTCATTTAGATCGGCTGTGTATTCGTAGACTGGAGGTAGGCATATGATGTTTGTATCCATACCAGACAAGATGGTTTGTTATCGTGGTGTACGTATACAGTGCAATCACAATTCCATAGGAATTCTGTGCGCCATTGAAGCAGTACCATATGAAATGAAGATTGCCATAAAACTAGCCATACTACTGATGGTGGCCAGAATAGGAGAGTTGCAGCCTTGTGTGCCCATGTAATGAGTTTGCATAGGGCAAGGGTATTTGGGCGAATAAATAACCGGCCCCCTTGACCAGCCAAAAGAAAATGCTATCAGATAGTTCTTCAGCATATTATAAATGCTCATTATAACTAATCAGGCATTTTTATTAGAACTAATATAAGTGTCCTGCTTCTCAGCAGTAAAAAAAACATTTTTTTGCAAATATCGAATATTTAGCTGGTGATCATACCGCTGATGATCATTCCTGTGGGTTTGTCCTGTATCCTGAGACTGCTTATTGGCTCTGACCATAGAGTTAACTCTATGCTCCGACTAATCTACACAGTTTTGGAATAGAAGCATTTGGGAACACCACCGGCATTCAACCGCAAATAACTACTTGCTTTCCATGTCAGCTCCCTGTTTTCCTATCTAAGACACTTGATTGACCTTCCCGTTCACTCATCCACAAAGGATGCATTACTGCCCATGCTGTTGTGTTTACCGGAAGACCATGAGCTTGTTATTTGATCAGAAATATCCTCTATGGTTTATTTTCAGCGTCTATATCATCCGAAATGTTCATAAAGTAAGTATGATAGTGAAAGTAGACACATTTATGTACAGTAGCCCATAAAGGTACATCTAAGAGCCCCTGAGGATCATTTGCACTAAATTAAGTATTAATTTATCAAGTAGCCTATTTTCTACGAATAGACCCGTATCTAGGACGAGGTACTGGGATGATTGCTAGTATTAGTACTTTTCGCCCCAATTCGGGGAGGGTCATTAGGGATCTGTTTCGTCTGTTGGATGCTGTTACGGCATTGTACGGAAGCACTAGTCTACAGCAATCATCCAAGGGCAGCTGCAGCCTCCTCGTATCTGGCTATAATCTTCGGGCGGATTGCCAGTGGCGTACCCTGGTTCCTCCGCTCAACAGCGGAGCCAATGCAGCACCGCATCAGTGCTGGCGCTGATGTAGGCTGTGGTAACCTTAAATAACCGGCAATAGCGTGTTTGACATTAGGTCTCTCACGTGGGATGAATGGAGTTACCCAGAGGGAGTGATCCTTCCTATTGTTACTCTGGGGACTATCCGACCCGAGGTAGCGGAGCTGCGCAAAATGCCACAGAGTTTCATCATTAAATTGTACAGCGAAACTCAAGTCTCCGGCCGTCTGGGCATGTCTGGGGGTATATCCCCTAGACATGCCCAGAACACCTTATCGGGCGAGCGAAGGAAAACGCTCTCAATAACCCACCATGCCCTATCACCCCCACCCTCACATCATCTGTACATCATTCATCTCATCAATTGACTACAACGTTTTTATCGTATTACAATGTCACTTAAAAGACCTTTTGTGCCGAAAAGTGACGTAAAGCAAAGATTTACTACTACTACTACTACGTATCTAGGACCTTTGTTACACAATATCCTTATAGACACTGTCATTATATCATTATATCTAAACGATAAGGTATCTGCCAAGGATACTGTGACATGTAAGAAAACATGAATCAGTTTCACACCCGAAAAACAGTTCGAAAGGTTTATGGGCTAAGTGGTTCACCAATTACATTTTGGCTGTTTTATGTCGCTAATTGAAAATCTTCATGTTAAGGTGCTAAATATCGCTCAACGTTGGCTGGGAGTAGTTTAGATGGATTCACAGACCATAAAACTAGTTGAAATGATGTACTACAAGATAAATTTGATAAAAATTGAAGAATTTACAGTTTCCTAAATCTGCCCATACACTGGCAGCCATGTTGGACGCCATCTTGAATAACTAAAAATACAAATCAATTGGACCAATAAGCGTGCTTTTAATATAGCTATATTACTGAAACCAATATACATCACCATTAATACTTAATTATTGATTATAAATAAGAATGTTGTCCCAATAAAGATTATAGGGGCGTTCGCTAAAAAGCCTCTTGGGATAAAAGGGTTAAATATGTTTTCAAAATTGCTGGGGGTATTCTATATAGCTTTACTGGCCACAAAACTATTTGAAATGGTGTATTACAAAAGAAAATCGAGCTAAAATCGATCATTTTACGCTATTTATCAAATATGACTATACGCTGGCGACCATCTTGGACGCCATCTTGAATATGTCAGAGTGCATGAGAAGGATTTTCTAGAACGTTTACTGTGTTAATCTAGATACCTTTAGGGTTCTCTCATGAAAAAGTCGGCTTGTTACGAGCTCTCTAATTGTCTTCCTTTATGAAATATTGCTGAATATAGGTCCCAAGTGGCGGCCATTTTGAAAACCGAGATGGCGGCCAAAATGTGGACATACCAACTTGCTTCCATCAAAATTCCTGTAGAGCGATATCTTAACTATTTGTGTGCCAAAATTCACAATTTTATCCAGAAGTGCACACCCTATTACCTAAGAGCCACCACTAATTCCAATACCATGGTAATCGTTCCCTATTTTATAGCCTAATAATTGCGTGTTGTAATGAATGCGTCAATATACATTCCTTAGACAATATATAGGCATAAACCATAGGCTTATCAGAAGTAGCTATTCTGTGGACCTACCGCTGATATGAAATATACTCGCCCAAAGATAATACCTAATTGTTGACAGAAATATAACAAATCAGCGCCTGCTTATTTCAATTAGGGAACTTCCATTAACAACTGTGGGGGTTGAACATTTTATGAAAACATAATGTGGCCTCGAGTTCTACGAAACAAACAATTTTGGCACAAATGTTCAGTGATAAAAAATGAAAAGTTGTAAAAAACAAATTTGGACCCCACTTGGCAAGAAACCTTGTCTTAATAAAACTGTTTACAGAACTGTGCAGAAGCAGCCATGGCCAGGCAAAAAAAATAATCTGGTTCTAAATTTGGCAGAAAATTGCAACGTGCAGTGAAAAAAACAAAAAATACTCATATGCCCTCCACTTGAAAAAAACCATTGGTGGGCTTCAATGTTGTTATAATGTTGGGCCAGCGTCGCAGACGATGGGCCAACATTATAACAACGCTGCAATTCAACTATATAATATGATTCAGGGCCCACCAATAAAGGATCGGTGTTCAACTCAACACATGGTGGAGACTGTTGATCACATTTTATTAACTGTCATTTTCAAATTCATATATCATGTCTCCAAAGCTCTCTTCTATCATCTCAATCTCTCTATCTATATCTCTGTTACTGGCACTCTTTTTACTAACTATTATCTCACTATCCATATATAAAATCTGCTAACATCCATTATCCATCAATCTTATTCTATCTCTGTATCTAACCATCTCGCGCCAAACACACAGTACTCCTTTATAACGAGCGGTCAGCGTTAGGCGCCAACCGTCAGTAGCCAATCCCTGGTGCTCCCGGTCAAACAAATCCTGTTTGTCGGGGAAATCCAGTGATTCTAGAATGATCCTTGTGTTTGTTGCACTACTAAAATATAAACCATTATATAAATAAGACACTTAAAATTACGTCTTTACACAGACAGAAAGTTTAGTTACTGATAATATAACACTTCGAATTTAGAAGAGTAAAATGACTTAACCAAGAAGTTATAATAGAAACACACGTCGCTCACATGACATAAGTCAGGTAATTAAAGATAATAATATTATCACAAATATAAATCATAAAACAAGATAAGTTATCATGGTGCAGTGGTTAAAGCAGCCTGCTTAGAAAATTGGAGATTGCGGGTTCGAGCCCCGCTTTGCCCTGCAAGATTCAAAGAAACAAAATGTTTCTCCCCCGCTCACTCATAAAGATTCCATATTGTGGGGAGCCTCCGTGACCGAGAGGTAGGGTGCTCGGCCTTAGACCGCCAGGGCTCGAATTTCGAAATCTGTGTCTGGAGGGCAGTGTCATCTCACCATCATCAGGAGGTTATCGTGGCCCAGTTTAGCCTATATGTTCACAAAGGTGGCCTAAAACCCCATTCATTTCATTTGTCGTATGAATAGCGTGTTTTGTGTGATCAGGATATAGACAGGGATATATCCTAACCAATCTAATAAACATGTCTGTCAATCTTTTCTCAACGGTTTCTATTGTGTTTTTTCCCGTAGATTTCAAATCTGCCAGATACCATTCCAAATTTTGCATATTTAATTACCTAATTTGCATATTTCCAAAATGGCCGCCACAAAAAAGTAATCTGCTATGAATACAGGCACGGCAATCATAGAAATGTGTTTTTTGGCCCTAAGTTCGGGTTTTGAGATCCCATAATGCCATTTTGACGACAATGTTATTTTTGGGGTCATTGAAAGGTCATAGGTCACGTGACCATTGAAATACAATATCCCACCTTTACGTTTTAGCAAAAAGTGCACAAATGGACTTTTTGGGGATAAAATGTTGATTAGAATGCCTGATATTATATATTTGATTTCAGAGAGTTACAACTCATACACTAGACTATATTTATTAATGCAAGATGGCCGCCATAATTCAAAATGGCCGCCAGCCGAACCTAAAATCAAGATATCTGAGCTTCTAGATATCATATTTAAGCCATCTTAGTGTCTAGATTGGGGTTTTGTGGATCAAGGAATACAATGTCAGACATCATTATACTTTCAAATGATTTTAGATGTCTTTTTGATCTCTATTGTTTAATATTTTGGAAAAATTGTGTTATATCATAATTATATTTGAAAAACTTCCTCCCAGAATGAGGTTATCATCCGCACACTGTTCTGAATTCACATGCTAACATGATCTGAAGTAAAACCATATACATGTATATGACAGCGATAAAAGAGATAAATAGAGATATCATTTACATTATAATACGGCACTGTTATTTTGTAGCGTATGTAGAACTACTACCCAGAACTACTACCCAAGGGGTAAACATCATATTTTCTGGAAAACTGACACGGCGTGTTGTAAAAGTTTGGGCACCTGAAATGATATCTACATATATTTAGGATCACAACCTCGGTGCACAACCTTGCAAATCGACTATTAGAAATTGGTAGGAAGCCAATAATGGCGGCCATTACCGAAAAACTTGAATTTGTCAGAATCTCGGTCAATATTTAAGATAATTTGCTTTTAAAGTTGTCTAGACCAATATTTTCAGGGTCAAAGATCAATATAAAACCAGTCCTGAAGTGATGTTATGTCTTGTAAATATGTATACCAGTAGGCCTATATACACAAAACTCTGCTTTTATGTTTTGGAAATAATGTTTCACACTGTATAAGAATAATCACTTTTGATAAGAAAACATCATGAGCGTTCGATGTCATAAAAATGATAATGTTTATTGATCAAAAACTTGATAATAGAATCAAGTAGTATCCCTTGCAGTGATATAGCATTTGGCATTATAATCACTTCATAACATAGTCAGTCTAAGGGGTACTGGGATGATTGCTAGTAGCAGTACTTTTTGCACCCACCTGGGGAGGGTCATTTGGGCTCTGTCCCGTCTGTTGCATGTTGGGGAAGCTGCAGCCTACACGTGGCTGGCTATAATATTGTGGTGGATTGCCAGCTGGGTAGCCTGTTTCCTCCACTCAATAGTGGTGCCAATGCAGCTCCCGCATCAGTACAGGCACTGATGTTGGCCGTACTGGAGCCTAAACTACAGGCAGTAGTGTTTGACATTAGGTCTCTCATGTGGGATGAATGGAGCTACCCTCAAATATTGTGACTCTTGAGGACTATCCGACCAGAGGATAGCGGGGCTGTGCTAAAGGCCTCGGTGTTTCAGCATTAAATTGCATATCAAAACCTACTATCTTTGATCGTCTGGGCATGTCTGAAGGTAAATCCCCCTAGACATGCCCAGAACATCGGGCAGTAACCCACCATGCCCTATCACCCCACGCTCACGTCATCAAGGTGTTGTACGCAGTAACCTTTGCTTAGATATCTCTGACAGTCTTCTACATAGCAGGGGATTTTTCTTCTCCTACTCAAGCAGTTTTTGTTGCAACCCTTCTTGCAGCCACGTGTCATTGTGTGTGTCATATATGGTGGCCTTGGTGGGTTTGTAGATTTATCTGGGATCAGTTTATCATTTTATACAACCCGTCCATAGTCCTCAGGCTTGCAGGTAAGCTTGGCGATGTAAGCTGACTTGTCAAGTGCTGTTGCCAATGCTGCCCGCTTTAGATGATGTTCTAAAGCAAGAGGGTGGCAGTAATTTCAGCAGTGATTTGTTATTATAAAACTTGATGAATCGGAGTATATATAGCTATATCACAGCCTTCGAAGTTGGATTATGTGTTCACAAGAAGCTACTTTGCCTGGTCATACACATCTACCGTTATTTCAATGTGAGCACCATGGCATCATCAGCTATCATGCTATTTCCGTTTTCTGCGAACAATGATGGAGGCATATTGCTACATTCATGATCACTAATAAAGTTATTAATGGTAATGTCTCCACCACTTACTTTTTGTGTGTTATTTGCCGAAGAGTAGAAATGTCATTACTCTTGTCAGACGAATCAATTTCGCTTATATACTATTTTGTTTTCTGGTTCTGAGTCTAGTCATTCACGGGTGACAAGAGCTTCGTATAATTATGATCTTCAAAGTAATGGCAGCTTTGGACACCATTTCTTTCACATCAAGACCAGAAGCTCTGCTGAACATAGCAAAATAGCTAGCAGGGAGCGATCCAAGTGGTTTTCAAGAGTTTTTCCAACAAGATTCGCTTTTTTGCTTTTCTATGTCAGACATGGTACCAAGAGGAACAAAGTGATCCTTGCATTTGTTCAACTAAATTTCACTTAAGTGGTGGATAAAACAGAGTGTACTAATTACAGTGACACACATTGCATTGTGTATTTGGTAATTGGTCGTTCATCTCAAGACAGCTATCCATTCACGAGTTTTGCCGCTCCAATTGGTCATGCAAACTTTAGGGCACTGTCATTTATTCATATTATCAACGGACGAGATACCATCGGCTATTCATTCTCTACTGGCATGTTGAAATTGGCTGAATGATATAACTACACTGGTAGACTTTGCTGATGATGGTGCTCCCATTAAAATCACGATATATGTGTGTGACCAGTCACAACGGCTTTGTGTGAACTCATATTTCAACAAGAGAAGGCTGTGATAGAGATACGCTCAGAGACAAAACGTTCTTAAATAATATTAATAAGTCAACACTGCTGAAGTTGTTGCCACCCAATGAAAATGCTTTTCAACAGCATATAAAGCATGCAGCCAAGCCATCCTCAAGCCTTAGGACTATGGATGGGTTGTAGAAAATGGCAAGCTGATTCCTGTTCAGTCAAATGTTTTCTTATCAAACGAGATTAATAATATCTAGCGCAAAACATTAATTTCACACTATCAAATGCATGGCTTTGTGTACTATCTTGTTAAGAAGACATAAAATCACTTCAGGGTTGGCTCTATATTGATCATTGACCCTTAAAAGATAAGTTTAGAGAACTTTAAAAGCAAATTATCTTAAATATTGACCGAGATCTAGAGAAATTAAAGTTTCTCGGTAATGGCCACCATTATTGGCCTCCTGTCAATTTCCAGTAGTCGATTTGCAATGGCCGCCATTATTGGCTTCCTACCAATTTCTAATAGTCGATTTGCAAGGTTGTGCACCGAGGTTGTGATCTTAAATATATGTAGATATCATTTCAGGTGCCCAAACTTTTACAACACGCCGTGTCAGTTTTCCAGAAAATATGATGTTTACCCCTTGGGTAGTAGTTCTGGGTAGTAGTTCTACATACGCTACAAAATAACAGTGCCATATTATAATGTAAATGATATCTCTATTTATCTCTTTTATCGCTGTCATATACATGTAATGTATATGGTTTTACTTCAGATCATGTTAGAACAGTGTGCGGATGATAACCTCATTCTGGGAGGAAGTTATTCAAATATAACTATGATATAACACAATTTTGCCAAAATATTAAACCATAGAGATCAAAAAGACATCTAAAATCATTTGAAAGTATAATGATGTCTGACATTGTATTCCTTGATCCACAAAACCCCAATCTAGACACTAAGATGGCTTAAATATGATATCTTGAAGCTCAGATATCTTGATTTTAGGTTCGGCTGGCGGCCATTTTGAATTATGGCGGCCATCTTGTATTAATAAATATAGTCCAGTGTATGAGATGTAACTCTCTGAAATCAAATATATAATATCAGGCATTCTAATCAACATTTTATCCCCAAAAAGTCCATTTTTGCAGTTTTTGCTAAAACGTAAAGGTGGGATATTGTATTTCAATGGGCACGTGACCTATGACCTTCCAATGACCCCAAAAATAACATTATCGTCAAAATGGCATTATGGGATCTCAAAACCCGAACTTAGGGCCAAAAAACACATTTCTATGATTGCCGTGCCTGTATTCATAGCAGATTACTTTTTTGTGGCGGCCATTTTGGAAATATGCAAATTAGCTAATTAAATATGCAAAATCTGGAATGGTATCTGGCAGATTTGAAATCTACGGGAAAAAACACAATAGAAACCGTTGAGAAAAGTTTGACAGACATGTTTATTAGATTGGTTAGGATATATCCCTGTCTAATACAGATGGAGACAGCTATCGTTTGTTGTGACTCGCTCAGTGATGATAAATATACTGCTGGCATGTGACCTGGTATGTGGTTGGTTGGTTGGTTGGTTGGTTGGTTGGTTGGTTGGTTGGTTGGTTGGTTGGTTTCCTGGTTGGTTGGTTGGTTGGTTGGTTGGTTGGTTGGTTGGTTGGTTGGTTGGTTGTTTTGTTGGTTTCTTGGTTGGTTGGTTGGTTGGTTGGTTGGTTGGTTGGTTGGTTGGTTGGTTGGTTGGTTGGCTGGTTGGTTGGTTGGTTTGTTGGTTTGTTGGTTGTTTTGTTGGTTTCCTGGTTGGTTGGTTGGTTGGTTAGTTGGTTGGTTGGTTGGTTTGTTGGTTGTTTTAGTTAGTGTTGGTTAGTTAGTTAGTTATGGGCTAACTAACCAACGGGGCGGGAACCAGGGTCTTCAGGTTGGATGTAAACCCGTGGCTCCCTAGCACTGTCCAGAAGGTACCACTGAGGGTTATACTCATTCGTGAAGCATCCTGCCACCCACATCATAATCCTTAAGGCCGAATGCGACTAATCGTACCTACTAAGTGTACCGAGCACAAACCACTCCGCTGAATCAACCAGGTTAAGCAACCAACTTAGGCCTCATCCTAATTTCTGGGGGGTGACCGTCCTGGGTTCGAACCCTTGACGTGCCCTTATTTTTTTATGTCATATATTACTTTTATATATAACTGTAGAGTTGGTTGGTTGGTTGGTTGGTTGGTTGGTTGGTTGGTTGGTTGGTTGGTTGGTTGGTTGGTTGGTTGGTTGGTTGGTTGGTTGGTTGGTTGGTTGGTTGGTTGGTTGGTTGGTTGGTTGGTTGGTTGGTTGGTTTTGTGGTCAGGGTGAGAGTTAGGGTCCATGGTAAGGTTCGGGTAAGGGTTCCAGTACCTGGTTCCCCATAAAACCCTCTATCGACCTGTCAACCGTACTCTCGTCATACCCTAAAGGGTCTGACTTTCGTCACCCCTTCAAGGGCATGCCTTTCCACGTTTCTTTGATCTTTCGCAAAAAACGTTTCGAGTAACCTCTCCCAACTAGTGTTGCAAAGAGTTTCCTACACGCTATCCTTACATCTTGCTTGTTATTACATATTCTAACATATCTAAGGATTTGTGACTTAATTAATCCCTTAAAAGTATGGTTTGGGTGATGTGATTTCTTGTGTAACAGTTCTAAAGTATCTGTTGGTTTAAAATAAACTTTGGTATCAAATGTTCCCGTCTCCTTAAATATGTTTCCTTTGTAAACCACTGTGTCTAAAAAATGCATTGATTCCGAGCTCAACTCTGCCTTCACAGTAATCGAAGGGTGATGGGTATTTCGTCACCCCTTCAAGGGCATGCCTTTCCATGTTTCTTTGATCTTTCGCAAAAAACGTTCCGAGTAACCTCTCCTAACTAGTGCTGCAAAGAGTTTCCTATTCCGAGCTCAACTGTGCCTTCACAGTAATCGAAAGGTGATAGGTATTCAGAATTTTCACAAATTTGTAAAAGTCTTCCTTGGAGTGTTTCCAGATCATAACAATATCATTTAGGAACCTCCAGTACACTGAGGGTTTTAGGACGCATTTTTCTAATGCTTTCTCCTCCCACTCTGCCAAAAACAAATTAGCATAATTTGGTGCAAATTTCTTACCCATCGAAGTTCCCCACGTTTGTCGGTACCATTGGCTGTTGAACTCAAAATCATTGTTTTCTAAATTAATTTTTAATAGTTCTAAAATTTCTTTATCCGGCATATTCGGGTCTGGATTCTTATTAAATATTTGTTTGACAGCCTCTAACCCATTGGTATTATCTATGTTTGTATAAAGACTGTCAACATCTATTGTGGCTATAAATGCCCCTTCCTTCGCTTTAATTTCCGCAATTTTGTTAATAAAGTCATTAGTATCCTTTAGATATGATTTATGTTGTTTTGCAAGCGGTGCTAAAACATGATCTATATATTCGGCTGACGCATAAATTTCACTACCGCAATCCGCTATTATTGGTCTGCCGGGTGGGACTTTTCCCTCTCCCGGCCACACTTTTCTATCTTTATGTATTTTTGGTAATAAATACATTCTACGTAGTGCAGGGTCTTCCGGACATTTCAAATAAAATAGTTGTCCTGCACCAATAAATCGGCGGTTAGCCAAACTTTCAAAAATTTCGTTTATTTTTGGTATTGATTTGGGGAGAACTGGTTTCTCTAAGCGTTTGTAGTGGACCTGGTTTGCTAGTTGCCTTTCGGCTTCACCTACATAATCCGTTTTGTCCATTACTACAATTGCCGCGCCCTTATCCGCCGGTTTAATTATTATATCCTTATTCTGTTTAAAGAGTTTTTATTGCTGTACGTTCCTCCCTGTCTAAATTATCCGGTGTTTTTTTGAGTTCTAGAGACCCCAAGCTACGCTCCAGATGGTCCAACTCCAGCTTCAACACTGGGTTAATCAGGCCAGGTGGATTGAAATTAGACTTAGGTCTGAACTTCTGATCTCTAGTTCTCGATTTTTTGTCATGAAGAAAGAATGATTGTTTCAATCAGCGCGCAAAGTTTGAGTAGGCCTCCTCTACTTCAATCCTCGTGGTCACTCTCGGCGCCGGGATATATTTGATACCTTTTGCCAAAAGACTTTTACAACCTGAATTTAATTTAATTATATTTTGTGTGTACTCCCTCTGCATGTTGTATATATACACAACTAACACGTGAAAGCAATTGCCTGAAATGCTGTAGTTAGCTGTAAGTTATATTATTATGTGACTTGTGATAAGAAGTAATGTAGGTTTCGTTGGTGAATTTTCGGTTCGTGCGACAAAGAGGGGGGGGAAATACCCCCCCCCCCTCCCCATCACAATTCACAGCTATTTATTTACCCCATTTCACGATCACAGGTATGTCCAGGTGTTCGATCACAGTCACAGGTAATTAACCACATTTATACAGCGACATTGGAAAATCTATAGAGGTGGGGGGGGGGGGCTATCTTAAATTGTAAATCCATTATAAATTTATTTTTTATGAAAAACATTTTTTTATAACGGATAATTCATGCAATCACAGTTATCAGAAAAAAATCAGCTCACAGGTATATTTAGAGGTCGAATCACAGTAATAGGTGATTGCCCAAATCACAGATCACAGCTAATTACAAGCCCTAATAACGAATCACAGTTTAAAAAAGGCCCAAATAACGGATAACGGAATAGGTATTTCCCCGACCCACCCACCCCCCTCGACAAACAAGGTATTTATAGTCTGTTAGCTCTTTAAGTGCTTCATTACTACTTAAAGGGACTGGCCCACGCTAAAATCATCAAAAAATCGGTGATTTTATTTCGGGTTCTTAATATGACCATATGATGTAAACATGTACATAGACTAGAACTGCAAATTTTTATAATTTTTGTGCTGCGCATTCACCAGTTAGGCTAGATATAGAGACGAAATTCCTGATTTCGAATTATTGACAACCATGTCAAAAATAGGAAATGCGGGAATTTCGTCTCTATATCTAGCCTAACTGGTGAATGCGCAGCACAAAAATTATAAAAATTTGCAGTTCTAGTCTATGTACATGTTTACATCATATGGTCATATTAAGAACCCGAAATAAAATCACCGATTTTTTGATGATTTTAGCGTGGGCCAGTCCCTTTAAAAATTAAACCTGCTAAATTTCACAATGGGGGCTTTACTCAAGATTTATACATGCATATTTGTTCAATTTCTGTCAAATTTTAGTTGTGGAAAAACAGTATGAATGCGCTTGAAAGCGTCGCCCGCACTCAAAGGGTTAATACCAACAATGAACCCCATCAGTGCGGGAGACGCTTTCAAGACACTGGTTCTGTTTTTTCCACATATAAAATATTGACCGAAATGTATCCATCTAAATTAATCGCTATAAATAAAGCATAAAAAATATGTACAAATTACTGCATGTCTTCTTTTTAAACAATGTATTTCTATATTTGAGATTGTCTGATAATAAGACGCTGGCCCAACATTAGCCCAACATCAGATCAACGTATGTGTTTACTTGTCATAGATAGCTTGGCAGCAAAGTCAAAAGGCAGTATCTGTTAACTTTACAAGTAAGCAGATACTGCCTTTTAACTTTGCTGAGCAGCATACACAGGAAGTATCTCTATGTAAATGAGGGAAGACGTATTTTTCATTCTTTTGAAGCTGGTAATTGCGCCAGCAATGCCTGCTTCAAAAGAATGAAAAGCACCGAAGAGTTTAAAGGGACCCCTTGGGATGAGACATTTTCAATTTTGAAAATTTAATTTATATGAAGCTATATAGCCTTTTTTTATCTTAACTAAAAATACAAAAAAAAAGTCAAAAACAATTTTAAAGCACCGACAAAGAGTGAAATAGTTATATTTCCAGGTCGTATATTGCCATTTAAACAAAACAAGTCAGCAATATTCAGCACTTTACACTACATATTCCCACGTCTTGGAGGGTGAGATCAAAGCAATCGCCGCTAATAGGTGTCTTATAGTCAGGACATGGGAGGATACACCTGCAGCACCGATTGTCTGCCCAACGCTGGGCCGACGGCATCAACATGTGGCCCAATACTGTATGAACATTCAACCGTCCTTTTGTAGCAAGTGTTTAGGTATACAAAAAGTTTGTTTGGGTTTTAAGCGGATTCATAAAAATGTTGATAAAGAATATTTTAAAAAATCTAAAAAACTCTGAAAAAATAAAATCATGATCTGGGGGATACACTACTTCATTACAAAACTAAAAACGAAAATTGATGTCATCACAAAGAGCTGCTTTATTGCAGCAACTAATGTGCTCAGCTGTAAATTAACGTCTTATTATTAGTTATGTGCCGCTGGTGTGACCCTTTAAGCACTGAAATACTCACATATAAACCATGGAGACCAAAGGGTTTTTTTCAATTTGAAATCATCATAAATGTCTTAGTTAGTTCTTTCTGATTTATTTGAATACCTATGTTATGGGTCTACGACCATTAGAAATATTTTCACTCTCACAGTGCCGGGATTGACTTTAGTCGTCAGAATCTGACGTCTACAGACGTCAGATTCTGACGACTAAAGTCGGTCCCGGCGCTGTAAGAGTTAACAAAGTGCGAAGAACATCTATCCTGTTTTCACCTTTTATCAAACGAGACATTTGAAGGAGAAACGAGAAATAAGTTTGCCTGGCATAAGGAATGATTAGGTATGTTTTTAACCTTTTCACTACCATACATGACGGAAATTTCCGTCGTCATTCGTCAATGAACGTAACCATAAAATGACACAAATTTTCGTCAAATATATACTACATTTATGTATTTTTCGTCATTTGAAGCTGGAAATTGCGTTAGCAATTTCAGCTTTAAATGACGAAAAATAGAACTCCTACACCAGTATATCTGGATCCTGGCATGCACCCCGGCCTGGAAGTCAAAGGGTTAAAGAACAAGGAAGGTAATAGGGTTTATCATGTAGCCATGGCAGCCGAAAAACACAACTATGTGATGATCCAGCAAACACTGAATGATCAGTGGCCCACAATTAAACCAGATGAATGCCTGGTTTATGTGCCCATTACTCATCAGTAGCTCTCGCTTCAAATGGGATTTCCAGCGATATGAAACAGTGATGCCTCCTAGCGAGTGACTTGGAATGCTACTAGGCATAATACAGGAACTTTAGAGGGTGAATTCCATTACAGTCTATGACACAATTATCTGGAGCGCATGCTTTTCGTTGATTTCCCCGTCAATTATGACACGATTTCCTTGAAATTTTGCACATGATATTTCATGTCATGTCCTAACATCGGTAAAAATTTCGCGCAATTATAGTCGTGTAATATTTCAAAAGTTAGACCATTTGACATGTAATAGAATTCCAGAATTAGTGTAATGGCTTTATAGAGGGACGTCATATTTTCAATTTACTACATACCAAATAGTCTAACCTTAGCAATTCTGCATATAACTTTACGAATTTTCTACCGATGTTAGGACATCACTTGGAAATATCCTGTACACAATTTCATGAAAATCGGTTGATAATTGACGGATAAATCGACGAAAAGCATGCGCTCCAGATAATTGTGTCATAGACTGTAGTATTTTTCCTGTAATGAACTGCAATCAATCTAAAATAATCAGCTTCAAGTAGGTTAAAATTAGAACTAAGACATAGCAATCAAAGGGTCAATCTCTGGATGTAATTTGTGATTTATGGCGAATAAAGCTTGATTAAAAAATGAAAACGTGTCCAAAAACGTCAGTGGTGAATTTGTTAATGTGCCAGCATGGCCAGCATGCATATTATGTCCATGCGTCGTTCACAATTATTTAATGGAAATTCATATTTTAAATATATTCCCTCATTTCCACGGTTGACCTCTTGAGCTCTGTCGTCGACTATGGTAGTAATATACATATTATTACAACTCATAAATTGCCCTAGACGCCAGACGGTAAACCCATTGAGCTCTGTAGTCGACTATGGTAGTCATAATAGACATATTATTACAACTCATATATTCCCCTAGACGCCAGACGATTACCCCCTTGAGCCCTGTCGTCGAATATGGTAATAATAGACATATTATTACAATTCATACTTTTCCCTAAACACCAGAAGGTTAACCCATTGAGCCCTGTAGTCGAATAATGTAATAATAGATAGCTTATTACAACTCCTACATTGCCCTAGACACCAGAATGTTAACCATTTGAGCTCTGTTGTCGTCTAAAGTAGTCCGTGTTTTCGTTGGTATTTGCACCAACTTTTAAAAATGAACTGCGTTTTAAACACATAATTAGAACAGTGGAATGCTAACATCGCTTTCACACAGTGAACTTGAGTACATTGGCCGATCACAAACCTGGGTATTGGTTATTTCCGGTTTGAAGTTGTCATCAGTCATTTTTTAATAACTTGTCACTATATTTAAATTATCGAGACAACTGGCAGTCATTATACATGTAATATGATATGATCGTGCTAAATATACAGAATTAACAAGCCGTCAACCGAGGTTTACTTTGATTTTTAGCACCAAGTGACGGCGTGTGCCGTGAAATCTGCCTGGCCATGCCCCTGGCTTGAGCCTCTTGTCGTGTTGAGCGGCTGGGCAGCCACTGTGAGTGTGACTGCCGCCTCTCACTCACTCACTTCTCTCACTGTCTTTGACAGTCACTGCATGTAGGCCCTACTCAGGCTACTGTCACTGTCAGCCACTGCTGTATAGGCGCCCACACTTTATACGCCGGCATTCTGAGCATGTCACAATGTCAATGATTGTGACTTGTCAGTGTCTCTCGGTCAGTCAGTCTTTCAATCTTCTTCTAGTACAGACGTCTTAAGTAGACATTTCCGAGAACTTGTACAAGCCTAAGCCCTAATCACTGTGAATACTATTTAAGAGATGTTGCAAAGTTAAGAAAAAATCCAAACATCAAAAAACAATTTGGAAGTGGGTGGGTGGGTCCACGGCCAATATGGATAGAAAATTGGAAAACCAAAAAAAATTTAAAATCTTTGATGATTATAGGTTTCCAAAAAAAATGGATGGGGGTGGGGTGAGCTCTATTCAATTTTTTGGGGGATGTTAGGATTTTTTTTTAAGTTTGCAAGGCCCCTAAGGTCTAGATCTAAATATCATTACCAATATCACTACCACTGCAGTGTCACCTGACAAATGCTGGATCAATGTTGGGTTAGGGTCATCATGGTCATAGTCTAGTCTCCTTGAAGCAAGCAAACCTTGTCAGGTTCATTCATATTTTAACTTTTATTGTTTTCACTTTAAATTTATTTATAGACTATCATTAACAGGGCAAGCTCTGATTGTTTGACAATCATGACTAAAACTAGGTGGTGGGCTAGTCCCTTTGATGATGCCGAGCGAAGAAAAAATAATTATTTATTGTATGGAATATTTCAGTAGTTAAGCCTAAACCTATTTGACATTTTGTGTTGTAAAAATATTGAGTTAGTTTAATGGTTTTATAAAGGGATGTCATAATGTCAATTTACTAGGCCTATAATACATTCCACATAATTCTACACAATTTTCAGGCTTTTGGCTCATAAGAAACATATTTTCACAAAAGTGGTCAGCACTGTAGGCCTATCATAACATGGGGCACAATCTTACTCATTTGAAATTTAAATAAACAACTTAATTCAGACTACTGCTATTTTAGGGTGGATATAAAGGGCGGATGGTGGGTATAAAGTGTGTATGGCGGGTATAAAGGGTGTATGGCGGGTATAAAGGGTGGATGGTGGATATAAAGGGCGGATGCAAATTATTTCTCGGATAAAATTACTAACATCCGTACAGTGAAAGTTAAGAAACAAAAAAGATGATTATGATTATGAACCACCTGGTGTGAATACACCAAGCTTGATCAGCTTTGATACTTTCTGTCCTGTAACAGTTGAAGAAATTTGCAAAACCATCATGTGCTGCCCCACAACATCATGTGTGCTAGACGCACTTCCAACGCAATTGTTAAAAACAAATGCTGATATTTTATCCCCTGTCATCACACGAATAGTCAATTTATCTCTAGCCACTGGAAAACTTCCTTCTTCACAAAAATCAGCAATAATAACTCCATTGCTTAAGAAGGCCTCACTCGATCCGGAATCATTGAAAAATTATCGTCCTGTGTCTAATCTAACATTTGTTGCAAAATTACTTGAGAGAATGGTAGCAAAACAACTGCATGATCATCTTTCACAACACCAGATGTGTGAGAAGCATCAGTCAGCATATCGGAAACGCCATAACACTGAAACGGCATTAACACGTGTTCAAAATGACATTCTGAGAGCTATGGATGACAGTAAGGCGACAGTCTTGGTGTTACTTGATCTCTCCGCAGCTTTTGACACCGTTGACCATAATTTCTTGCTCGAGAGTGTGGTATTTCAGGTACAGCTCAGCTTCGTCATCATTAAGATTCGGTGTTCCACAAGGGTCTGTGATGGGTCCAATTTTATTCATGATCTATACAATCCCCCTGGGTGAGATATGTCGCCGTTATGGTGTCCAATATCATCTCCATGCTGATGACACTCAACTGTATGTATCATTTTACGTTGGTGATGCAGTAGATCTCTTGGAAGCTTAACGTCGAATCGAGATGTGCATAGCTGAGATAAAAGCATGGATGGTGATGTTCATGTTAAAGTTAAATGATGATAAAACAGAATTAGTTATCATAGCACCACCATATTTTCTTCCATCACGATAAGGTGCCACTGTCTAGTGTGCAAGTGGGAGATAGTGGGATCAACATCTAAATGTGCCCGTAACATCGGCGTAATGTTTGATCATCATATGGATATGACAACACAGGTCACTAAGATGTGTCAAGCAGCATGGTTCCAGCTCAGAAACATTAGATCAGTCAGATCCAGTCTCACAAAAGAGGCGGCACTGAGGCTTGTTTGTTCTCTGGTGATGCCTCGCCTTGACTATGGTAACATTTCCCTCTATGGCATTTCCGAAGGCCTATTGGATAAATTGCAGAAAGCGCAGAATGCTGTCGCAAGACTAGTTGTAAAGTGTTTATGCAGTGACCATATCACTCCTCATCTCCGTGATCTACACTGGCTACCAGTCAGATCCAGAATAAAGTACAAGATCCTTGTGACAACATACCGTGCTCTTCATAACGAAGCGCCAGCCTACATTTCTGAAATGCTGACTCCTTATACTCCACCAAGAACACTAAGATCTACCAATACGTCTCTGTTGACTGTGTCAACAACACACACGAAACAAGGAGACAGAGCATTCGCCTGTGCTGCTCCCAGGCTATGGAATGAACTGCCAATATCTATAAAAAACTGTCCCTCCACTTCTACTTTCAAACAATCTGTCAAGACTTATCTTTTTAATCGATCCTATTGCTGATGCCTTATTGTTGACTGTTTAGAGCGCCTGTGAAAGGCCGAAAAGGCTGATGTATGGCGCTATATCAAATGCTTTATATTATTATTATTATTATTATTATTATTATTATTATTATTATTATTATTATTATTATTATTATTATTATTATTATTATTATTATTATTATTATTATTATTATTATTATTATTATTATTATTATTATTATTATTATTATTATTATTATTATTATTATAAAGGGTGGATGGTGGGTATAAAGGGTGGATGGTGGGTATAAAGGGTGGATGGTGGGTATAAAGGGTGGGTGGCGGGTATAGAGGGTGAATGGTGGGTATAAAGGGTGGATGGTGGGTATAAAGGGTGGGTGGTGGGTATAAAGGGTGGATGGTGGGTATAAAGGGTGGATGGTGGGTATAAAGGGTGGATGGTGGGTATAAAGGGTGGATGGTGGGTATAAAGGATGGATGGTGGGTATAAAGGGTGGATGGTGGGTATAAAGGGTAGATGGTGGTTATGAAGGGTGGATAGTGGGTATAAAGGGTGGATGGTGAGTATAAAGGGTAGATGGTGAGTATGAAGGGTGGATGGAGGGTATAAAGGGTGGATGGTGGGTATAAAGGGTAGATGGTGAGTATAAAGGGTGGATGTTGGGTATAAAGGGTGAATGGTGGGTATAAAGGGTGGATGGTGGGTATAAAGGATGGATGGTGGGTATAAAAGGTGGATGGTGGGTATAAAGGGTGGATGGTGGGTATAAAGGGTGGATGGAGGGTATAAAGGGTGGATGGTGAGTATAAAAGGTGGATGGAGGATATAAAGGGTGGATGGTGAGTATAAAAGGTGGATGGTGGGTATAAAGGGTAGATGGCGGGTATAAAAGGTGGATGGTGGGTATAAAGGGTAGATGACGGGTATAAAGGGTGGATGGTGGGTATAAAGGGTGGATGGTGGGTATGAAGGGTGGATAGTGGGTATAAAGGGTGGATGGTGAGTATAAAGGGTAGATGGTGAGTATGAAGGGTGGATGGTGGGTATAAAGGGTGGATGGTGGGTATAAAGGGTGAATGACGGGTATAAAGGGTGGATGGTGGGTATAAAAGGTGGATGGTGGGTATAAAGGGTGGATGGTGGGTATAAAGGGTGGATGGTGAGTATAAAGGGTGGATGGTGGGTATAAAGGGTGGATGGTGAGTATAAAAGGGTAGATGGTGAGTATAAAGGGTGGATGGTGGGTATAAAGGGTGGATGGCGGGTATAAAGGGTGGATGGTGGGTATAAAGGGTGAATGACGGGTATAAAGGGTGGATGGTGGGTATAAAGGGTGGGTGGTGAGTATAAAAGGTGGATGGTGAGTATAAAGGGTGGATGGTGGGTATAAAGGGTGGATGGTGAGTATGAAGGGTGGATGGTGGGTATAAAGGGTGGATGGAGGGTATAAAGGGTGGATGGTGAGAATAAAAGGTGGATGGAGGATATAAAGGGTGGATGGTGAGTATAAAAGGTGGATGGTGGGTATAAAGGGTAGATGGCGGGGGGTGGATGGTGAGAATAAAAGGTGGATGGAGGATATAAAGGGTGGATGGTGGGTATAAAGGGTGGATGGTGGGTATGAAGGGTGGATAGTGGGTATAAAGGGTGGATGGTGAGTATAAAGGGTAGATGGTGAGTATGAAGGGTGGATGGTGGGTATAAAGGGTGGATGGTGGGTATAAAGGGTGAATGACGGGTATAAAGGGTGGATGGTGGGTATAAAAGGTGGATGGTGGGTATAAAGGGTGGATGGTGGGTATAAAGGGTGGATGGTGAGTATAAAGGGTGGATGGTGGGTATAAAGGGTGGATGGTGAGTATAAAGGGTAGATGGTGAGTATAAAGGGTGGATGGTGGGTATAAAGGGTGGATGGCGGGTATAAAGGGTGGATGGTGGGTATAAAGGGTGAATGACGGGTATAAAGGGTGGATGGTGGGTATAAAGGGTGGGTGGTGAGTATAAAAGGTGGATGGTGAGTATAAAGGGTGGATGGTGGGTATAAAGGGTGGATGGTGAGTATAAAGGGTGGATGGTGGGTATAAAGGGTGGATGGTGAGTATAAAGGGTAGATGGTGAGTATGAAGGGTGGATGGTAGGTATAAAGGGTGGATGGTGGGTATAAAGGGTGAATGACGGGTATAAAGGGTGGATGGTGGTATAAAGGGTGGATGGTGAGTATAAAGGGTGAATGGTGGGTATAAAGGGTGGAAGTTGGATATAAAGGGTGGATGGTGGGTATAAAGGGTGGGGAGGTGGGTATAAAGGGTGGATGTTGAGTGTAAAGGGTAGATGGTTGGTATAAAGGGTGGATGGTGAGTATAAAGGGTGGATGGTGGGTATAAAGGGTGGATGGTGGGTATAAAGGGTGATGGTGGGTATAAAGGGTTAATGACGGGTATAAAGGGTGGATGATGGGTGTAAAGGGTGGAAGGTGGGTATAAAGGGTGGATGTTGAGTGTAAAGGGGTGGATGGTGGGTATAAAGGGTGGATGGTGAGTATAAAGGGTGGATGGTGGGTTATAAAGGGTGGATGTTGAGTGTAAAGGGTGGATGGTGGGTATAAAGGGTGAATGGTGGGTATAAAGGGTGGATGGTGGGTATAAAGGGTGGATGATGGGTATAAAGGGTGGATGGTGGGTGCAAAGGGTGGATGGTGGGTTAGGGTTAGATTTCATTTCATAACGTATTCCCCCGCATGCGCCTATAAGTGACAGTGCTCCTAGCTTCACTTAAGCAACACAATCAGGCTAAAAATCTTCAACAAATCAGTATTTTTATTTTGGGTCCTTGATATGTCCATAAGATGTCAACATGTTCATAGATTGGAAATGTGTAAGTTTTTTAATTTCGTGTTGAGAAATTCCAGCCAGGCGAGAAATAAGGACGAAAATTTAATTTCGGACATACATATTCAAAATAAGAAATACAGGAATAACTGATCAGTACACTTGCTACGTTGCCACAACAGCCCAAAATTTTGAAAAACTCCCGTGACTCTAGTCTATGGACATGCTCCAAAAATACTGTTTTTCTTTTGATTTTAGCCTGTGTCGCTTTAAAGGCACATTCGACTATCAGTGTAATCAGTTTAAAAAATACCACATACAGCAGTGAAACCCTATGTATCCGATATAGGCGCATGCATGTGCCTGTGTGTGAAGTCAGTTAAAAATATTACCGGTAAACCACATTGGGCCAATGTCTCTATTTGTTGGGTGAACATCTGCATCAAATAAAATCCGTTACACTTAGACTAATTATAAACATTATTAATGACCTTTTAATTACCATAGCATTATATTGACACAGAATGTCGCGTCTGAACAACTCAATTGCAGATATAACATGTTCAGAGAAAAGCCGTCATCCTAAAGTTTTTCTACAACAGCTAGGTCATATCAATATTAAGCCGGTCAGTGCCAGTAACGCAATCAAGAGTTTTTTGACTGCTCGAAAGAACAAACTCCTGTTAACTTTTAACTGAAAAGTCATCAGTTTTAAATCATATATATAGTTTTATTTATGCTTTAAATAAACGAGAAAAAATTTGTAGCACACTATAGCAGGTCATTATATAGCCAAGTAGACGTTTTGCTTCAAATAGGTTTTTTAGCCTGGGCCAGTCCCTTTAAGGTTCAAATGAGTGAAGAATATTTAGGATAATAATTGGATCCTGATGCAGGGTCCGTGTCAGCATTTTCAAATATGTTAAATTACAGCGGTAAATTATTTATTTGATTTTTAGATTGGAACACGGTCATGGTTTTAATGTCTGAGTTCCAAAACAAACTAATATAGCCTAAATTTGATAGCTTAAATCAATAAGATGCACGACTTGCGAATTTCTCCATGTAATGCATTTAATACATTATGCAGTGGTGCCACCTACTGACGAGGGTTGGAACTACAATTTGTGAGGTATATCATCATATAAAACAAGTGAGAATTATACCCCTCTAAAGAATGATTCAACTGCAAAACGCGCATGCCTGGGACGGTCAAGTGTAGACATGGTAGACCAACAGTAGCCTATTGAGTACAGATTGACGGCATTAATATAATAATTTTTTGTACATTGTACAAAAAATGTACAATGTTTGAGAGAAAGTCCTCCTGCCCAGCAAACACAAGACATTTGTATAACATTTATACAACGTCGGCCCAACGTCTTCGACGTTGGTCCAACATGGCATAAAGTCATACAAATTTTTGTGTTTACTGGGCATGTCAATACAAGCTTGGGTCAAGCAGTTTCAACATCCCCGCAGTAATACAGTCAGTTTGTTTGCAAGCCAGCGACCAAGTAGGGGTTAGGGCCAAGAGCTTTGAATTATAAACTCATAGATGTCACTCAAGTATATATAAACTTGCTGTGATTTGAGAACTTGCTCTTAATGAGGCTTTGGGTATGAAACGCATATTTAGTATTATTATGGAATAGGGACTTGGCCTACCCACGGGCACTATTGCCTTCCGGGGGACCCTTGTCCCGCGAATTTTAACAGTTGACTACACCTTTAACCGACAAATATACAATAATATTTTTCCAAGATTGACAGTCTTAGCCATATTTTCGCAATGTTCAGTTTTGGAAAGAATTTAACCCCTAATACTGCAGATAAGTCAACTTTTTTAGCAATGTTTTTTTTAGATTAAACGTTTTGTTATTAAACAAATAACTATGGAGCTATGCGTACAACGTACACAAATATGTGGGTACAGAACGAGAGGGGTGCCCGGCAAACAAGAGACGTTCAGCCGATGCTGGCTTCATGCTGGACCAGCGTCGTAGACGTTGACCAAACATTGAATCAGTTTTGGATCAAAATCTCGTTTTTGTTTGGTAGTAGTGACAGTATGTCTCAAGCATAGTAGCTAGCCTATCTACCCTCCCAGAAAACATAAAGCACTGAACCAATGTTGGAGTAATGTTGGGCCAGTGTCGCAAACGGTGTACCAATAATACCCCAGCATTCGAATATATGTCGCTGTTCGCTGGATGTGACCTGGGGCGCATATTACAAAAAATCCTAACTAAAAAGTTTTTAATGGAAATGAGAGAAAGTTGAGATAGGATCAAAGTTAGGATTCTTTGTAAAAAGTTTTTAATGGAAATGAGAGAAAGTTGAGATAGGATCAAAGTTAGGATTCTTTGTAATATGCGCCCCTGATGTCTGTATATCACTGAAGCACCAAATGTAAGATGACTATGAGGTAAAATATGTTATGTTTTTTCATAGGATAAACGTCATAACTACTAATCGTCCTATGGTGAAAGCATAGGCTACTACATAGAGGAGCAAAGCATTCGTTCCAACCGCCAAACTGAGAGGGCTTTCAAGTTTTAATCTTAATGTACAAAATCTTTGGAGCCATGTTTAGAATGACATGGCATACGGCTCACATGGGAAGTAACAGCTACCCCATAGAGAGAACACAGGCGCCGATAAAAGGGCACACTACCCACAGCTGATAAAATAATGGGAAGTAACAGCTACCCCATAGAGAGAGCACAGGCGCCGATAAAAGGGCACACTACCCACAGCTGATAAAATAATGGGAAGTAACAGCTACCCCATAGAGAGAGCACAGGCGCCGATAAAAGGGCACACTGCCCACAGCTGATAAAATAATGGGAAGTAACAGCTACCCCATAGAGAGAGCTCAGGCGCCGATAAAAGGGCACACTACCCACAGCTGATAAAATAATGGGAAGTAACAGCTACCCCATAGAGAGAGCACAGGCGCCGATAAAAGGGCACACTGCCCACAGCTGATAAAATAATGGGAAGTAACAGCTACCCCATAGAGAGAGCACAGGCGCCGATAAAAGGGCACACTACCCACAGCTGATAAAATAATGGGAAGTAACAGCTACCCCATAGAGAGAGCACAGGCGCCGATAAAAGGGCACACTGCCCACAGCTGATAAAATAATGGGAAGTAACAGCTACCCCATAGAGAGAGCACAGGCGCCGATAAAAGGGCACACTACCCACAGCTGATAAAATAATGGGAAGTAACAGCTACCCCATAGAGAGAGCACAGGCGCCGATAAAAGGGCACACTACCCACAGCTGATAAAATAATGGGAAGTAACAGCTACCCCATAGAGAGAGCTTGGGCACCGATAAAAGGGCACACTACCCACAGCTGATAAAATAATGGGAAGTAACAGCTACCCCATAGAGAGAGCTCATGCGCCGATAAAAGGGCACACTACCCACAGCTGATAAAATAATGGGAAGCAGCAGCTACCCCATAGAGAAATAAAAGGGCACACTACCCACAGCTGATAAAATAATGGGAAGCAGCAGCTACCCCATAGAGAGAGCTCGGGCGCTGGTAAAAAGGCACACTGCTCACTGCTGACAAAATAATGGGATGTAACATCTACCCCATAGAGCGAGCTCATGCGCCGATAAAAGGGCACACTACCCACAGCTGATAAAATAATGGGAAGCAACAGCTCCCCCATAGAGAGAGCACAGGCGCCGATAAAAGGGCACACTACCCACAGCTGATAAAATAATGGGAAGTAACAGCTACCCCATAGAGAGAGCACAGGCGCCGATAAAAGGGCACGCTACCCACAGCTGATAAAATAATGGGAAGTAACAGCTACCCCATAGAGAGAGCACAGGTGCCGATAAAAGGGCACACTACCCACAGCTGATAAAATAATGGGAAGTAACAGCTACCCCATAGAGAGAGCACAGGCGCCGATAAAAGGGCACACTGCTCACAGCTGATAAAATAATGGGAAGTAGCAGCTACCCCATAGAGAGAGCCCATGCGCCGATAAAAGGGCACACTACCCACAGCTGATAAAATAATGGGAAGTAACAGCTACCCCATAGAGAGAGCTCATGCGCCGATAAAAGGGCACACTGCTCACAGCTGATAAAATAATGGGAAGTAGCAGCTACCCCATAGAGAGAGCCCATGCGCCGATAAAAGGGCACACTACCCACAGCTGATAAAATAATGGGAAGTAACAGCTACCCCATAGAGAGAGCACAGGCGCCGACAAAAGGGCACACTACCCACAGCTGATAAAATAATGGGAAGTAGCAGCTACCCCATAGAGAGAGCTCGGGCGCCGATAAAAGGGCACACTGCTTGTGCACAGCTGATAAAATAATGGGAAGTAACAGCTACCCCATAGAGAGAGCACAGGCGCCGATAAAAGGGCACACTGCCCACAGCTGATAAAATAATGGGTAGTAGCAGCTACCCCATAGAGAGAGCTTGGGCGCCGATAAAAGGGCACACTGCCCACAGCTGATAAAATAATGGGTAGTAACAGCTACCCCATAGAGAGAGCACAGGCGCCGATAAAAGGGCACACTGCCCACAGCTGATAAAATAATGGGAAGTAGCAGCTACCCCATGGAGAGAGCACAGGCGCCGATAAAAGGGCACACTACCCACAGCTGATAAAATAATGGGAAGTAACAGCTACCCCATAGAGAGAGCACAGGCGCCGATAAAAGGGCACACTGCCCACAGCTGATAAAATAATGGGTAGTAACAGCTACCCCATAGAGAGAGCACAGGCGCCGATAAAAGGGCACACTGCCCACAGCTGATAAAATAATGGGAAGTAGCAGCTACCCCATAGAGAGAGCACAGGCGCCGATAAAAGGGCACACTACCCACAGCTGATAAAATAATGGGAAGTAACAGCTACCCCATAGAGAGAGCACAGGCGCCGATAAAAGGGCACACTGCCCACAGCTGATAAAATAATGGGAAGTAACAGCTACCCCATAGAGAGAGCACAGGCGCCGATAAAAGGGCACACTGCCCACAGCTGATAAAATAATGGGAAGTAGCAGCTACCCCATAGAGAGAGCACAGGCGCCGATAAAAGGGCACACTACCCACAGCTGATAAAATAATGGGAAGTAGCAGCTACCCCATAGAGAGAGCACAGGCGCCGATAAAAGGGCACACTGCCCACAGCTGATAAAATAATGGGTAGTAACAGCTACCCCATAGAGAGAGCACAGGCGCCGATAAAAGGGCACACTGCCCACAGCTGATAAAATAATGGGAAGTAGCAGCTACCCCATAGAGAGAGCACAGACGCCGATAAAAGGGCACACTACCCACAGCTGATAAAATAATGGGAAGTAACAGCTACCCCATAGAGAGAGCACAGGCGCCGATAAAAGGGCACACTGCCCACAGCTGATAAAATAATGGGAAGTAACAGCTACCCCATAGAGAGAGCACAGGCGCCGATAAAAGGGCACACTGCCCACAGCTGATAAAATAATGGGAAGTAGCAGCTACCCCATAGAGAGAGCACAGGCGCCGATAAAAGGGCACACTACCCACAGCTGATAAAATAATGGGAAGTAACAGCTACCCCATAGAGAGAGCTCATGCGCCGATAAAAGGGCACACTGCCCACAGCTGATAAAATAATGGGAAGTAGCAGCTACCCCATGGAGAGAGCTCATGCGCCGATAAAAGGGCACACTGCCCACAGCTGATAAAATAATGGGAAGTAGCAGCTACCCCATGGAGAGAGCTCATGCGCTGATAAATGGGCACACTGCCCACAGCTGATAAAATAATGGGAAGTAGCAGCTACCCCATGGAGAGAGCTCATGCGCCGATAAATGGGCACACTACCCACAGCTGATAAAATAATGGGAAGTAACAGCTACCCCATAGAGAGAGCACAGGCGCCGATAAAAGGGCACACTACCCACAGCTGATAAATAATGGGAAGTAACAGCTACCCCATAGAGAGAGCACAGGCGCCGATAAAAGGGCACACTACCCACAGCTGATAAAATAATGGGAAGTAACAGCTACCCCATAGAGAGAGCTCATGCGCCGATAAAAGGGCACACTGCCCACAGCTGATAAAATAATGGGAAGTAGCAGCTACCCCATGGAGAGAGCTCATGCGCCGATAAATGGGCACACTACCCACAGCTGATAAAATAATGGGAAGTAACAGCTACCCCATAGAGAGAGCTCATGCGCCGATAAATGGGCACACTACCCACAGCTGATAAAATAATGTGAAGTAACAGCTACCCCATAGAGAGAGCTCATGCGCCGATAAAAGGGCACACTGCCCACAGCTGATAAAATAATGGGAAGTAACAGCTACCCCATAGAGAGAGCTCGGGCGCCGATAAAAGGGCACACTGCTCACAGCTGACAAAATAATGGGAAGTAACATCTACCCATTAATGGGATGTAACATCTACCCATAGAGAAGACTCAGGCGCCGATAAAAGAGCACACTGCTCACATGGGATGTAACAGCTTCCCATCGACGTAATGCTTAAGGATTAACCCTTAGCGGACCACTTTTTTTGCACAAAACTAGTCTCAATCTCGCTAAGCGGACCACCTGGGACATCTAGGGTCAATTTTTCGAGCCCCTTGGATCAAAGACAGAGCACTCACACCTATAGTGAAAGTGGCGCCTCCACGCTTTGATGCCCACAAACGACAAGCAATGATTATCTGGATAAGACCTTGTAACCTCTATGGTCCTTGTGAGCTGGGCGCCCTGCACCGTGATATTTAGCTGACAGTTTTGGAGAGGCATTACAATTGCCATGGGCCCTACATGGTGGACGTCGCGCCTTCAAGCATGCTTGCACACAAACAACTGACATCTGATTGCTCAGATTGAATCTTATTTTATTATTTTGGTAGCTTTAAATAAAGTAAAGCAGATAACGATAATCTTTGTATTCTTTATCTTTGCGGAACTATTTTCACTAATCATTCATAGTCACCTTCCATCTCCGCTATATCTGAAATGTAACATTCAGATTATCTCAACATGAGCACGGGGAGATTGTCTTCAGATTTACCGTCAGACATGTTAGCAAATTTTTGCCCTGCATCTTACCGCGCGTTACAGCTACTTTGAGCTGAACATACTTATGTATATTTTTACTAACTTGTGATACAGGTCACTGTCTAACCATGACTGCACGTGTGTCTTCTTACATTTCTTATAGGCACTGATATTCATTGACCCCAAATTATTATTTTTTTTCTAGGATCGATTCTTTTTTTTAACGTTTTTACAAAAAATTCTGAATAATAAATTTAGCCCCTTGCAATTAATGATTTAATTTCTGAAAATCAATGCAACTCCTTGCAAATAATTATTTAATTTCGAAAATCAACACAAAATCTTCTTGATTTAACCAATTTTATTTCTCAATTAACAATACCAGAAACGACCATTCTGAGTGACTTGTCCTAATAATGTTATTTCTCAACATTATTCACGTCCTCGTTCAATGGCTCGTCTCTGATTTATGGCTGTTCTATACTGGCAGATTATAACCAGTATCTAATTAATTTCAAAAATCACACAAAATCATTTTTGATTTACGCAATCTGATTTCTCAGTTACACCACCGGAAACGACCATTATGAGTGACTTGTCCTAATAATGTTATCTCTCAACATTATTTAGGTCCTCGTTCAATGGATCGTCTCTGTCTGGCTGTGAGATACTGGCAGATTATCCCCAGAATCTATTCCATAATCACCGCTTTAGTTCTTCCTAAGCGTTTATGTTTCCACATAACTCCTGCGTCTGCCTAATCAATCCTTTTATTGATCCTTATTTTCTGGGGCGCAGTTATTTGGCCTGCATCTAGTAGGCCTACTGCCTTATCTGCATACCTGACAAATAGGATGCAGGTTACTGATGTAGGTGGAATTTGTGGAGTACCACAGGGATCAATCCTGGGGCCTCTTCTTTTTTTGATATACGTTAATGATATGGAAGCATCTGTCTCCTGCAAACTAATACTCTATGCTGACGACTCTGCCCTGTTAGTATCGGGAAAACACATAAAAACTATTGAAAACGTTTTGGTGGACAATTTGTTGTCTCTCAGCAATTGGCTGATAGACAACAAGTTGTCTCTCCACCTAGGTAAAACAGAATCTATTCTATTTGGAACCAAACATATGCTGTCAAAACATTCCAAATTAGCTATTTCTTGTGGAAAAAATGTAATTACATCAAAGACTGTCATTAGGTATCTCGGGGTAGATCTAGAGCAAACACTTAGCGGCACAGCTATTGTTGAAAATATTTTGAAAAAGGGAAATTCGCGACTGAAATTTTTGTACAGACAGGCAAAATATTTGAACACCAGATCTAGAAAATTGTTAACATCAGCCCTAATTCTTTGCCATTTCGACTATGCATGTTCAGCCTGGTATAGCGGCCTCCAAAAAACTATGAAACATAAACTCCCAATTTTACAAAACAAAACAATGCGGTTTGCTCTTGATTTATCCCCCCGGACACATCTAGACATCACACATTTCCTAAAGATGCAGTGGCTTCCGGTGGATGTCAGAGTAGAACAATTAAATCTCAACATCATGCACAGGATTGTCCATGGCGGAGCTCCATGTTATCTTACTGAGAGTTTTGGTATGGTCAGTCAGGTGCATGATGTTGAGACAAGACATAGAACGTTGTCTGTCTCCCTGCCATCCACTGGGAGAAACGGATCTAAGGCTTTTAAATTAAATGGTATAAAATCATGGAATAAACTGCCTTTAAAAATAAAGAAACTGAACTCATTGGCACATTTTAAAGAAGCTGTGAGACTTTACCTAATAGATAGACTAGTTAGCGAATACAACTCAGACTTTCTATATTACTAGATTGTCTGAGTTGTATATAAATTTAGCAATAATTGTATATAAATTTTTTAATAATTATATATTAACGCTTAGTCTAGTCATGCATGTGATAATGTTATGACTAGAAGTGTATGTTGTGATCATGGAAAAATGTTTTTTATTTATAATTTATTTTATATAAACTTTTTACAAGTATTTTCAATTAAATTTGCTGTAAACCTTTTCAGTCGCCATCTGGTCTACTTTTCAGGGACCACTATGGAAATAAGGGTCACCAGACCCTTTATAGTGTCTTTTATCCCTGGTGACCAGTATGGTGGCCCTGATTGTTTTATATCATGCTTACATGTACTGTTCACTGAAATAAATCAAATCAAATCAAATCAAATATCACCTCCCCTCATCACTGTATACTCAAAAGTCCACAGGCTATGTATACATAAGTACCCCCCCCCCCCAGCTTGTTTTCGTCTTTTTATGTTTGTCCGTCCGACCGTAAGTCCCACAGTACACTGACCCTAATGAGTATTGTCTTATTATTCTCAGCTATAATATTTGTCACTAGTAGTCCCGATTATCTACCTATTTTTAATCGGGTACTAGGGGAGAGTGGGGCATGTCCACACACCTAACATACTTATCTAATATCAGATGGATTATTAATAATAAACATTAAATACTATTGTGTAAATATGAGTTTACAATATACCTTGTTAATTCTCTAGACCAACCTCAGATAAATTTCATTGAATCAACACATTCCACTAAATGATGATTTGAGGTTGGTATGCGGACATGCCCCGCACAAGGGGCATGTCCACATGGGGTGTGTGGATATGCCCCACAGTGGGAGGTGGACATACCCCATAGTGGTATTAAACAAGCCCTGGATTTAATAAAAAGAAATGACACACAGAAAAGCATTGAAAATAACACTATAATATATATTTTTTAATATATATAAGTAAAGACAACAAAACAGAGAGCCAGCCAAGATAAATTTGTTTAAATCAAAGCAGAGCCGGGGAGGGGGGATATGCTAAAGGACTTTGGGTTCAGGGTGTGATCACTTCAGTGTGCAGGCCCTATGTGGGATCCACGCACACACTGTAGCCGCATAGGCTTCTACAACCAGATATCTCACACTCTGCCAACACAGCCCTCATCGGACCTCTGCTAGTTTTTGTCCCATACTGGCCACTGGTGGCCCACTGACTGCAGCCACTGCTGCCAGTGGTGCGCGCCATACCATCCACCTCCATCCCAGATAGCAATGTGATGGACCTGGGCCACCGATGACCTGCAACTGCTTGCCACTGGTGGCCTACCACACGTATGTCCGGCTGATAGCCGATGGCTCATTAGCCACATTGTTTGACAGTGGTGGGTCACCGATGGTCCATCAGTGGCATGGAAATGCCACCCTTTGATTGCCGCCTGAGTGTCGCTGGTGGCCGACAGATATGTTTGTCCAACGGCCGATGACAGACTGCCAGCGGGCACCGGCGATGATGGCTGTGGTCAGTGGCCAGCGGGCCAAACTGTTAGTGTGTATCCAGCAGATCTCCCACCAAGCCATGAGACGCTGATTTAATGTTGGTTTAATGGCGGCCGAGCGTTGTAGATGATGGGCTAACATTAAACCAGGATTGAGCTATCATACATCCCATGTTAGCCTCCGGAAGCAGGTACAAAACATAGCTCATCAAAGATGAGACATTGAACAAGTTTTTGTTACAATGCTGGCCCAGCTTCGGAGATTGAAACAACACTAATCCGATGCATGCGGCATTACCGGGGGGGGGGGGGGGATTAATAATACAGACACAACATTGAAACAACACTGAGATCTGATTGTCAACATGTGCACAAACGTTTTACCCTGCAGTAAAGGTGGGAAGCAAACCCTGATTTAATATTAGCAGTTGTATAATTTTATAATAAATACTAACCAAATTAATCAATCACTGGTTAGTGTTTGTGTCATGGGGCATGTCCACACAGGGCGGATATGCCCCACAATGGGGCATATCCGCACTGGGACTGGGGCATATTCGCCCAGGGTGGACATGCCCCATACAGTATTGGACAATCATTCTTGCATTATCAGCCATGACAGCAATGAACGGCGATATTCACTTCACACATTGATCATATACATCACTGAGCATATGTGGGAACCTTGGTCTGTCAGTACATTTAAAAAGCTAAATAGCTGGAGACTTCACCACAAGCTATTAAAATAACTTCCACGGACGTTAAAATCATGTTTTGTTTCCAGTAATCAAGACATCATATCTACCCAATTCAAACAACTTGAATAAAAGTATCTCATGCGAAATGTATATCATGTAAATCATATCATTCACCAGCTGGCGCTACATTTTAATATACTGAGACATGTGGACATACCCCAGTGTGCGGATATGCCCCACTCTCCCCTACCCATTGTAAAACTGTCTTGATTACAATGCTGTTGTATAGAACTTTTGTCCCCCCCTTTTAAATTTTTTGGATTGCATTGTCAAAATGTGGTTTGCCCGGAAGACCAGAGATAGGCCTACCAGTTAACTAGAATAATTCTATTTTTATTTTCCCAAAGGATCAGCCAAAAGCTTCTCAAAAATATAAAGATAAATGAAAATTAAGTACAGCAGTCTAGAAAATCACTGACCTCCCACTACTGTCTGTGTGTAGCCAACTATCCCAACGTTATGTAGCTTCTGTCTAGATCTTGTCGATCCCGCTCTGTCTGTTGTCCTCTGGGTCCTGTCAGTCCTGGCAAACGCCCAACTCAGTGTCTGTCCTGTGGATTCATGTCAGTCCTGGCAAACGCCCAACTCCGTCTGGATCCTAATTCCGTCTAGATCCCGTTTATTTATCCCCGTCTTAATAACAGTAGCGGCGTCTGATAGCAACCACTACATTAACTAGTATCTATCCACTGATCTTAGTTTTGTCCCTCCGGGTAGCTCGCGTCAGTCTCTCAGCGCCCAGCTCCGTCCTGTTGATCCCATGAGTCTGTCCACGCCCAGCTGCGTCTGGATCCTGATTATTTGTCTAGTTCGCGTCAGTCTGTCAGCGCCCAGCTCCGTCCTGCTGATCCCGTGATTAGGTCCATGCCCAGCTGCGTCTGGATCCTGATTATTTGTCCTCCATCTCGTCTCGATAAAAGTAGTTGTGCGAAACACAATGTGGCTTGTCAACACTCCCAGCAAACACGAGACGTTGACCCGATGCTGGCCCACCATCTGCGACACTGGCCCAGCATCAAACCAGCACTGGTTCACCGCCCAATGTTTGCTGGGCTGCGTTCAATAGCAAGCTGGTCTGGTACCCAGCAAACACGATATGCTGAACCAATGTTGGGCCAGCGTCGGAGACGGTGGACCAACATTGATGTTTGCCAGTATTGTGTTTGTTGGGTAGTGCTTACTGCTGGTGGCGAGTACAAGCCGACACCGAACCAATGTCTGTTAATTGTTGGGCCAGCGTCGCTGCTGACTAGTATCTATTCAGGCCTAGTCAGTACTTCATGGACTACGGGCATGATGCCTTGAACCAAAGCTGGGTTAATGTTGGCCGCCGTCTGTGACGCTGGCCCACATTCAGCGTGGCGCCAAAAACGACACTGTAACCCAATACTGGGCTAATGTTGGCTCAGCTTCATAGATGGTGGGCTAATGTTAGCCCAGCATTGGGTCAACGTCTCGTGTTTGCCGGGGCGAACTGCTAGGTCCCCGCCTGCACGATAGAAACCTCTGGACAGACAAAGGAAATTCAATAGAGACTTTAGTGAGTTTTTTTGGACAGAACGCGACAGACAGACGGACAGAATGCAACAGACACACTGAGCAGACAGAGGTAAAACCAACATGTCCCCACCTCTGTGTGCAGAGGGGGGGGGGGGGAGATAATAAACAAATAATATAACAATAATAAACAAAATTGGTCAGTTACCTTTGGCGTGAGAGGGAAATCCATTTGCGGTAAATGCTAAAAAAAAATAAGAATTCCAAATAGTGTCTGATACACTAATAAAAGCGAAACTTGGCTATAAACATTTCTATAATTTCAGAAAGCAACACTTCATAATAAAATTAGGCTAGTTTATTCATGACTCAGTCTGTACAAAAGAAAACATACAATTTGATATAAAGTACAAAATTATCATAAGACACCTATTAAGACACTATGTGTCGCTCTCATTGGGTCCACATAAAATACTAAAATGTCCGTAACTGGCTTAACCTATCAGTCTTGTAATGCAATCATATTTGTCATGTTTGATATAATATTAGATATTATACATAACAAACGAAGCCAGTGGCTGTAGTCTTATATGAAGCAAGAAAAGCTACTGATAATCATTTAGACTGATAGTTTGTCTAATATTGCAAAAAAGTGTAATAGCTTTATAATTCACCTGAAAACTGTCCACCTCTACCCGCACCACCAGAAAAAAAGAAATTATTTTCTAGTCAGTCTGATTTATGAGGACTTGTCAATCAAGTGGAAATCATGCTCTGAGCTAAAAACTGAGGCGGCGTAGCTGGCCCGCTCCACCGGACATATTTTTTCTTAGCAAAAGCGAACATTTTCAAGTACCTGTTGCTAATAATCTTATTTTCCAAGCACTTTCAATGCCTCCATTGCCTTTAATATGTATTGCGTTCCTTTGATTTCAAGCTTGTGTACCAAGGGCAGGTACGAGCCCTGAAGGTGGGATGTTATGCCAGTAGAATCATCAACTCATGACAACACTTTATCAGGATATGCAAACAGTGTCCATTTTGAGTGAGATATGGGAAAATACAGTACTTGTACAATGAATAAGGTGTATTTTCCCATATCGCTCAAAAAATGAACAAAGTTGGTAGTTTTTCACAATCAAGTCAAACATGACAAACATGACACTATACATTGCAGCTCCAACTACAGCTAGAGTGTGATATGGGCTGATAACGATATACGTCTCATATTGAAAACCAGTGAGCAGAGTGTGAGTAGTCAATATGTGATTATTCAACTATAAGGTTAGGTTATAATGTCATTGAACAGGAAACATTTATGTGTGACAGAATTATTAATGGCTCATTCAATTTCATTTATCTCATTAATTGTACTGCTTTTCAGCTAATTAACCAACTGTCAACATATCATTTTAGTGATTTTATTTTATTGATATGAACGTTGCACTGCAGCTACTAATAATACACTCATGAAACCAATGATAATGGTAGACTCAATTTTTCTGTGTAACTTTGCAGTCATAGTTGCAGATCGTAATATATTATGATAAAATAATACAATATTCAATAACGATATCTTTACTTTAAACTTCAACAATCGACAGATGTTAAATAAATATAAATAGCCATTACGTCTTCATCAACTGAATTTTATTTTGATTGTCATTGATTGTCATGATTATAATATATCCCAGTGTGGTATAATGTGTCCATATGTTGTTTTAATGTTGGGCCACCGTCTGCGACACTGACCCAACATTAGAACAACGTTTACGATTACCAAATAAAGGTCATTTATCCATTGAATGTGTTATGAGCCTTTAATTAACCCTTTCACCACTGAAGCCCGTTTTTATGTGCTGAATGCTATGGCATTCAGCACATAAAAACGGGCTTCAGTGGTGAAAGGTTTAAGCAAGCACCTTATTCATCGGATGAGTGCTGTATTATCCCATATTTTCTCATATGGCATGAAAAATGAACAACGTTTGTATTTTCTCACACGCTCAAAGACATACCACTGCAGTTCAACTATAGCTCAACCCTTGAAGTGCTGAATTATTTTTGCATTAACGATGAAGACTAAAGGGTTATTTTCATTTTGAAATCATCATAAATGTCTTAGTTGGCTCTTTCCGCTTCATTTGAATACCTATGTTATGGGTCTACGACTATGATAAATATTTTAATTCTTTCAGTGCGGGGACCATCTTTATACGTCAGAATCTGACGTCCACAGACGTCAGACGTATAAAGACGGTCCCAGCACTGAAAGGGTAAAGTGTGATATCGGCAGATACTGATATACATCTGATAGTGAAATACACTGCTCAGAGTGTGATATAGGCTGATACCAATATCCATCTCATACTGAAATCTACTACATATAAAAGTTTATTATAAAAGTGTGATATGGGCTGATACTGATATACGGCTCGTAGTGTGACCACAGCACAGAGTGTAATAAGGGCTAATACTGAGACATATCTCTAGTGAAAACCATTACACAGAGTGTGATATAGGCTGATACCAATATATGTGTCACAGCGAAAACTACAGCACAGAGTGTGATATTAGCTGATACTGATGCACATGTCATAGTGAAAACCATTACACAGAGTGTGATATGGGCTGACACTGTACTACATCTCATGCGTAATCACAGCACATAGTTTGATATAGGTTGACACAGTAACACTTCTCACGCGTAACCACAGCATAGAGTGTGAGAATGATTGAATTGTCACCAGATTTAGTACCTCAGTCCCTGGCAAACAAGAGAAGTCAACCCACTGCACAGCGTATGAGAATGATTGATCTGTCACCAGATTTAGTACCTCAGTCCCTGGCAAACAAGAGAAGTCAACCCACTGCACAGCGTATGAGAATGATTGATTTGTCACCTGACTAAGTGGCTCAGTTCCCGGCAAACAAGAGAAGTCAACCCATTCCTTAAAAGCCTTTAAGCTGTCACGATGCATTAAAGCCTGAAAACAGACTTAATTTCCTTACAACGAAGGGTTTTAGAACAAAAATTTCCATGAAACTGGTTTACCAATACATGGCAAATTCTTAAATTTTTAAAATCAAATCATCTTCATCCACTACTGATCACGACTATTGTCGTTTTAATCTGTTTTATGAGTCGACCAAAGCACTGCTATTGGGCATGAAATGTGTGTCTAAATATCTAGATTTGGAAATATTTGTGCTCAAATTAAACAAATATGAGTGATTTTCAGCCACTTGAAGTTGTGGGTTGTGGTAGAGAGACACAACTTAACCCTTTAACCGCGGAAATATTCAATCTGAATTTTCACCCACTTGAAGTTGTGTCTCGCTGACGCGATCCACAGCTTCAAGTGGGTGAAAATTATTCAGATTTGACAAAATGGAGGTCAGCTGTTTTCAAATATTGCTGATTGATGTCACATTTTATCTTTGTCACATGTTTAAAAGTGGTACTTAATGTGCTAATAAAAAATGAAACCCGAATATATGCAACACCGGCGGTTAAAGGGTTAAAGTGGCTGAAAATTTAAATTAACTTGGCAGGATTAGGTTTGATGTTGGTCCATTGTCTGCAACACCGTCTGGTACAACATTAAACCAACATCGGTTGAATGTCTTGTGTTTACTGGGTTATGCTTTTTACGTTTCTGTATTTTCTTTTGAATCTGTATCTCATTGTTTGTTGGTAGTATCGGCAGACGCTCTGTCAGTATCGTCATTGACACTGACAGTGTCACTATTCCCGCTACATTTTTGGCTGATTGAGAAGAGTTCATCGGCTTGTTCCATGGCTTTCTGGACACCTTCACATGAGTCTCGCCACCATGAGGGAATGATGTCCAGCCCATAATAGCCTCCAGCCATGGCCCCCGCCATCGTGGCCACGGTGTCTGTGTCGCCACCTAGTGAGATGGCATATAGGATTGTCCTCTCAAACACATTATCCGACTGAAATACAAATGAAACTGACATTCAAGTTCGTAATTTTATTTACAGTAAGAGTATTTTTTTTATTTACCTACAAATTCAGAAGTAAAAATATCCTAATTTAAAGAATGTTTAGAAGAGTTAAGAGATTTCGGTATAAATATGCAAATAATTTTTGATTGGAAAAACATGATGTTATATGCGAAAAAACTTATGGCTGCAAAAATACACTATGTAGTTTATCTATAGCCCTGTCCCATCCCAAAAACAATTCAACAACTTAAATGTACTGGGTATCTTTTATTCTTAAAATAATTATTTAACTAATTTAAGCAGGGAGTAAAACTAAAATATTTTAGTGGATTTCTGTAATGACTAACTATTAAATTGAGAAAATATAGCATCTAGGACAACTGGCAAATAATCATCCACTTAAGTGACATACCTAAATTTCCAACTAATTCAAAAATGCTAGTTTAATAAAAAAACATATGGATAATTTAATAAGTTTTTTATTTCAAACTTTGTCATGATGAATTATTATTTAGTGTTGCCATAGCAATTATTTAGTTTCAAATGATGGAAAAAATTTAGCTCTATAAAAAATAGACAACCCCAAACCAAATCATAAGATTAATTGAGCATCTACTAAAAATATTTTATCAATTTCAGTATTATCTGATTTAATTTGAAACATACGGATCTATAGCAAGAAAAGATGTCCCCCTCAACACTTTAACAGTTAAAGAGTTGAATATTTTTTGTACAAACCATGGAAACCAAGGAGTTTTCTTTTCCAATTTAAAAACATCATACATGTCTTAGTTAGTTCTTTCCACTTCACTTGAATACCCATGTTATGGGTCTACGGCCATTATAAACATGTTTACTCTTACAGTGTGGGGGTCGACTTCAGACATATGACGTCTAAAGTCAATCCCCATGCTGTAACGGTTAAGCATTAAAGCATCATTTTACATCCCTGAAAACAGTCTTAATTCTCCTACAACTAAGGGTTTTAGAACGAAAATTTCCATGAAACTGGTTTACTAATACGTGGTAATTTTCTTAAATTTTTAAACAACATCATGTCATCTTCATCCACTACAAGTTGCGAATTGCTGCCGCAATTCGCGGCTTGTAGTGGATGAAGATGACTATGGTATATTCAGGATTGAAAGGGTTAAGAAAGGATATTTCCATGAAATTTTTTTACCAATACATGGCAATTTTTCTTCAACCAACTTCAAGTCATCTTTATCCACTACAAGTGCAGAATTGCAATAGCAATTCGATACTTGTAGTAGATGGAGATGGGAATGGTAAATTCAAACTTGAAAAGGTTCATGCACTCATCTCAACTATAGTCATTTTTCATCTGTTTTATTATGCGATTAAATCACTTTTTATTGAGTATGAAATGTGTGTTTAAACATCAAGATTTGCAAATGTTTCATCGCAAATTGGACAAATATGAGTAATTTTCAGCCACTTGAAGTTGGGGGTCACTGTAGCGAGACACAACTTCAGGTGGGTGAAAATTTAGGTTATTGTATTCTGCCGTTTAAGGGTTAACCCTTTCAATCCTGAGTTTACCATTGTCATCTTCATCCACTACAAGCCGCGAATTGCTGCCGCAATTCTCGACTTGTAGTGGATGAAGATGACTTGAAGTGAGTGAAAAATTGAAGAAAAATGCCATGTATTGGTACCAGTTTCTAGGATTTTTTTCTTCCAAAACTCCTCAGTTGCAGGAGAATTAAATCTGTTTTCAGGGATGTAAAATGATGCTTTAATGCATTGTGGGGGCTTAAAGGGTTAATCATCAAGTGAAGCTCTACCTGTATATGACTGTGTGGACGAGTGCATCTCAGAAAGGAGTAGACAGCGGCCGGAACCGACCCGAGGGCCGACACGTCATTACCTGGTAATACATAAAACATCATTATACCCGAGGGCCGACACGTCATTACCTGTCAATACATAAAACATCATTAGACACGAGGGCCGACACGTCATTACCTGTCAATACATAAAACATCATTATACCCGAGGGCCGACACGTCATTACCTGTCAATACATAAAACATCATTAGACACGAGGGCCGACACGTCATTACCTGTCAATACATAAAACATCATTATACCCGAGGGCCGACACGTCATTACCTGTCAATACATAAAACATCATTAGACACGAGGGCCGACACGTCATTACCTGTCAATACATAAAAAATAATTAGACACGAGGGCCGACACGTTGTTACCTGTCAATATAAGAAAACATTATCAGACCCAATGGCTGACATGACTTTACCTGTCAATAGGTTAAACAGAATTAGACCTGAGGGCTGACACATAATTAATTCACAAAATTATCAGCCCAATATGTGACATTTATCCTGGTGAAATCACATTAACCCTTTAAACCCTCACGATGCATTAAAGCATCATTTTACATCCCTGAAAACATACTTAATTTTCCAACTACTATGGGTTTTAGAAAGAAAATTTCCATGAAACAGGTTTACCAATACATGGCAATTTTCTTTACCTTTTTAACCACATCCAATCATCGTCATCCACCACAAGTCGAGAATTGCAACAGCAATTCGCGGCTTGTGGTGGATGAAGATGACTATGGTAAATTCAGGCTTGAAAGGGTTAACAAAACAGACTGGGAGTAGGGTTTTCATGGATTTCTCTGTGAAGACTTAACCAATATCAATTGAATTTTGAAAACAATGTTTTTAGTCACATAACACCATGAATGTGAAGCAAGAACTGTCAAGTCATCTAAGGCCATTTTTTTTTAATTAGTTGGTTGACAAAACCGCCGAGTCACGAAAACGCGAAATCCGAAAAAAATTAAAATTAAAAAAAACATATTTTTTTATTGCCGCCGAGCCTGTGTTTGCCGGTGAATAGATAAACCTGCCAGTAGATTTAGATGAACACTGATAGTTTTAATTAAAAAAGGTTTCTTAACAGCCTGCCACTTTTGGATTTGTATTTTTTTTTACCATACGACCACTAGTTTATATAGAAAAATAAGTTGACCGGTACAAAAATTAATCTCATTTATTTTATATCCTCCGACCCCGAGTTAGTGAACGATAAAGTTGACCAGTATTTAAAAAAAAGTAATTTATATATATATTTTTTTTTTCGTCTTCCTGCCCCAGGTTTCAAATAATAACTGGCCTAAGGTCTGAAATCCACAACAAAATATAAAATCCACAATGAAATAAAAAAATCAATGGAAATAATGATGAAAAGGCTACTCTTAGCACGTGAAAAACAGAGCATAGAGCATTTACAATTGCATCATTATAATAAAAATGAGCAGAATTAACATTTTAAGTTGAATATTGCGTATGGTAGAACTACCTAGCTTCTTAACAACTTCGTCGCTTGTGACGTCCCCTTCTCTTTTCAGGAACTCTTGTATCATTGCTAGTTTACTGGGGTATGTGGGTCTGTCAGTTGGAGGAGGTGATGATGAAATACTAAAATAGAAATAAACAATCAATAATATCCTTTACTATTTTAGTCAATCATTTGAAGCCGGAATTGCTAACACAATTTCCAGCTGAAAATGATGAACACTTAAAAAATTTGAATATTTTTGTAGAAACCATGGCGACCAAAGTTTTTTTTACAATTTGAAATCATCATCAATGTCTCAGTTAGGTCTTCCCACTGCCTTTGAATACCTGTTATGGATCTACAGCTAATGTAAATATTTTATTCCTTTTATTTGCGGGGATCAACTTTAGGCATCATAATCTGATGTTTTAAGTCGATCCCTTTGCTGTGAGGGCTAGAGCAAGATATAACTCTGTGGATCAATAATCTATAATTAACCCTCACAGGCGCAGCCTGCTGCGGGCGACTATAGTCGCCCAGTAATTTATAATTAACCCTCACAGGTGCAGCCTGCTGCGTCCAGTAATTTATAATTAACCCTCACAGGCGCAGCCCGCTGCGGGCGACTATAGTCGCCCAGTAATTTATAATTAACCCTCACAGGTGCAGCCTGCTGCGTCCAGTAATTTATAATTAACCCTCACAGGCGCAGCCTGCTGCGGGGACTATAGTCGCCCAGTAATTTAAAAAAAAATGTGGTATCTTTCTATTTGCGCTTTAACTTTTTCAAGCCTGAATTTACCATTGTCATCTTCATCCACTACATCCACGGCCGTGAATTGCTGTCACAATTCTCGACTTGTAGTGGATGAAGATGATTTGATGTGGGTGAAAAATTAAAGAAAAATGCCATGTATTGGTGAACCAGTTTCATGAAAATTTTCGTTCTAAAACCCTTAGTTGTAGGAAAATTAAGTATGTTTTCAGGGGTGTAAAATGATGCTTTAATGCATCGTGAGGGCTTAAAGGGTTAAAGATGGCTAACTGACTGATTTTGTAATATAATGGCTTTTATTATCAGTTGTTCATCAGATGTTTTTTAAAGAAATAATGTGCCAGATATTGCCAAACATGATTAACCCTTAAACCGCCGCTACCGAATTTATTCGTTTTTCACATTTTTTATTAGCATATCAGCTATTAAACAAGTTGAAGATATAAAGTGACATAAATCAGCAGAAATTTGAAAATAGTTAATCTTCATTTTGTGAAATCTGAATAATATTCACTCACTTGAAGTTGTGGATCGTGTCAGCGAGACACAACTTCAAGTGGGTGAAAATTCCAATTCCAATTGAATAATTCGGCGGTTAAAGGATTAAAACCAATTTAAATCATTTAATGAGGACTGTAAAACATTTTTTGAAGGTGAAATGTGTATTACAAGGAGGATTTTAACACATGTGACTCAGATTTTACAAATCTCAGTCGCATATTTTTATGCGAGTTGATGCACAATTCCACCTCAAGGTGAATGAAATTACCCTGATGACATCGCAAGGCTCTGACACAGTGACCTCCATTTTTAAATGTAATAGTTCTAATACGATCAAAAGTTTACACCTGTTGAAAATGGCCTAGTTTTCGCAGGCACTTGAAATATTCGTACCAATTTCATGGCATCCGAGTTTTTTGTTAGGCAGCGCGAGAGTCGTTTTTACACAGCTGGCTGTGGAAACAAAATGGCGGTCAGTGTGACTGGGCCTCGCGCAGTAAATGAGTTAGGCGGCCCAGTCATACCGGGTAGAATGAAATATCCAGATTTAATCAAATATCCGAGTGAAAGCTCGGAGGTTCTTCATGGTGATTTATCATAACAATTTTATTAAATATAAATTATTCAAATATGTCACATACATGTGGTGAGGGTGATTGAAAGGGTAAATTTGTTGATAAAGAATTGGCGTCTCAATGTATTAGATGGTCTCGGAGGTTAAATGTATGTGACAAAAAACAGTAAGCATAGCTATGTTCATTTTAATCTGTTATATAAGCAGGTCAAATCAGAATTATTGGAAATAATTGTTTTGTAAATGTGTGTTCTCCTATTAAACAAGAATGAGTAATTTTCATCCAATTGAAGTTATGAGTGGCAGTATCGAGACACAACTTTAAGTGAGTGAATTTTTAAATAACATAAACTAGCACTTGCAGGATTATTTACCACAGCATAAAAAAATACAAAATGTTGGTTTTGTATTTACATTGTAAATGAAGATCTAAAGAGACATACAAAGAGATGACGCCACTGCATAGCGCCTCTCACCATCGGAAAGCGGGAGCATTAAAATGATCTTATTTCAAACTTGACATCTACATGGTCAATAAAACATTAAAACCTTTAAAACAAGAACTACAGACTTTGTTTACCTTGTGTGTTTTTTCTTGGTGGGAGGCGATTCTGATGGGTCGGAAGAGATGGCAGTCAGCTTGTCATCATCAGACGGCAGCTTGTCATCATCAGACGTCAGTTTATCATCATTACATTCCAGCTTATCATTTTCACCCTCAAGTATCTCTGCCTTCATAATCATAAAATAACATATATGACCTTTTGGTTCCTGCATTGACTTAATTGTTACATAATTTACATATGACCTTTTGTATGGACTTAATTGTACTGAAAATTATTTAGCCATTATCTATAAATGATTAACTGGTTGAGGAAAGTATATATTAACCTGCAAGCACTAAAAGGTCACATCTGCTACTTGTTAATTGTTGAGTAGCAGGTGTAACTAGCAGTATTTGTTTTTTGCAAGATGACTTACTGGCCAGGAAAACAAGTAAAACTATATCTCAAATCTATATAATAGACTTACATTTAGTTATAAGGTCAGAGGATCCCCTAAAAATTATTTCAGTTTTTGAAACAAATCCACTGAAAAAATCAATTTGCAAATATATAGATATTAAAGCTGCATAACTTTTTTGTTTAATTCGACCAAAATAACCTAAAATGTTCAACACAATCATTCATATATTTTAAAGGCTTTATAAATGGACAGAATCGATGTAAAGGTGGTTGGATTAGATCACTACGCAAAACACCATCAAGTTATATGGTGTGGTAAATCGGTCCGTCTGTGTACAATATGTACGTAATAATAATAGTGGTTAATTGTGGGCCAATATAATGTTACATTAGACCAACATCAAACCCCTTAATAACAAACACGAGACGTTGAGCCGTATTGGTCTAACGCTGGGCCAGAGCCGTAGATGATGGCCCAGAATTAGTTTGACATCGGACCAATGCTTCCTGTTGGCTGCGATGCCAAGCTCACACAAACCACAGGTTGGTGTCCTAAGACTAGGTCAGACCGTATGATAACTCAGCAGGCCTGAGTCATCGACCCATTGATGGCTCAATGTTGGTTCAGCTTCTACGACGGTGGTACAACATTGACCCATCCATGGTTGACTTCCTCTTGTTTGCTGGGAACTACCGGTACCGTAAAGGCTGCTTTTTTTTACAATTATTTTATTTTTATTTCGCTATTTATATAACTGTATGTGATGACTAACGATGAAATAAAAATAAATAGTCTGATATTTTCGAATAGCATTGTCACTATAGATCGTATCACTCTTGTCATTCAAAATTCACTTTGAATTCACTCATAGCATTGTCACAAAAAGACTGCGCGAAAAAAAAATGATTTACATAACTGAATTGGTGTAATTCGGACTTCAATTTCCCACTGTAGGGGGAGTGCGTCCTGATGGCGGGCCAAAGGCTCAGATGCTGGCCCACACTTAAAAGCACCATACTAAAACAGGGTCCTATTTTACAAATGAGTGACATTCTCTATACCGGTACCGAAAATAAACATGACATTATATGCAGATATGACTCATATCACACAAAGTAATAACTTCTAGATATGTCTAACTGACATGAGGCAATACACTTTGTACTGTGAAATGTGTCTATGATCACTTAAAAAATAAGAATAATTTTAAAAGTATTCCACTCTTTTTTCAATGATGACCGTTATCTGCCACTTGGTACTTTTAATGTCCTAGTTATACAGACAATGTGTCTTACTCCGCAGTGATCAGGTCTTTGTTTTGGTGGGGCAACAATATTAAAAAACAACAAACTTAAATCCTTAATAACTCAGTAACCGGAGCAGTAAAAAAAAAAAAAAAACCATTCTCCATGGATTAATCTTTTGATTAAAATAAACAAAACAGTTATGCAGCTTTAACTTCTTCAAATTTTTAACTTCAAGCCTCTTTGAATGTCATTATCAAGTATAAGTGTACATAATACAATCTAAACTTACATTTACTTGAAGAATGATTATCAGTATACATTAGCGTCATTTAGGAGTTGTCTCTATGCCGCTACAATTGGTTAAGTACAATTGTCTTACAGTACAATTGTCATACAGTACAATTGTTGTACAGTACAATTGTCATACAGTACAATTGTTGTACAGTACAATTGTCATACAGTACAATTGTCATACAGTACAATTGTTGTACAGTACAATTGTCATACAGTACAATTGTTGTACAGTACAATTGTCATACAGTACAATTGTCATACAGTACAATTGTCATACAGTACAATTGTCCCTCAGTACAATTGCCGTACAGTACAATTGTCCTACAGTACATTGGGTGAGCTGTGATAAACATGGACAAACTCTCCTTCTTAAGTTACAGCTCATCGTGGATAGACATCTCTCTTCTACAGTCACATTAATGCAGTCAAATATGTCTTGTGACTTGTTCTAAGTGGTTTTCCTGTCAGGAGATCTGACTGTAATGTTTGTCCTTCATCTGCTTATTCTTTATGTTACTAGCCATCCCAGCAAACACAAGACACAAGACAAGACACCCAATGCTGTTCCAATGTTGGGCCGGCGTCGAAGACGGTGGGCCAACATTGAAATGGCATTGGGGGAATGCCTCGTGTTTGCTGGGAGTGAACAGGGGTTTTATGAACATGTTCTGCTAAGCTGCGGATAGAAGTTTCTTATCCCATTTATTTGCACCACCTTGATTTAAACTTCATAACTCATGTTGCAGCAGACAAATACAACCAATCCACCCTTTGAGTGCAAAGATCGCCTTTTGAGTGCCAACGATAGGACGTTTAACCCCTACACATCTAAAATATTTTTGTATAAACCATGGAGACCAAAGTTTCTTCTTCAATTTTAAATCATCATAATTGTCTTAGTTAGCTCGTTCAACCTTATTTGAATACCTATGTTATGGGTCTAAGGCCATTAGAAATATTTTACACTGTACACGCATCACTGTACAAGCTATAACAATGTCTTTATATTAAAAAAATGTACTTTGTTAAGCTGGCCTTGAAAAGTGCCATATTTGACCCAGCAACAGCAGGAACTTAACACTCATATTCCGCATTATCTACCTGTTGTTGTAATTGTTTGAGAATCTTTGTCATGTCCTTCATGGAATCACAGCTGCGGTTTGTCTGTAGTGCGAGTTGTACGGCACGACATTGTATCTTAGCTCCTCGCAGCGCCTCCTGGTGCGTATGCGTTATACGGGTTATATCATCAACAAGATTCTGAAAAATTCAACATATTATCATATGTATTGTAGGTCAATTAAATTTAAACAATGCATTTCAGATATACACAAGCTTAGCCTGTCATATCAGCTACTTGGTCATTGTATTACATGAGATACACCTGTATGTCTTCGTTCTTTTTGGTAATGGCTAATTTTATAGTATTCTACAATATTATGTAACTGTTATTTATTTGGTTTCATGGCAATCAATCGAAATGAATTGAAATTTATGCTTAATACCAAAAAAAGCACCACTTATTAAAAATATAGATAAATTAGTAGAATGAAAAAAGCAATTAATTAGATTACTGAAATAGTTTTTTTTAATAGTTAAGCCCATTGTAGACAAGGAAATAACATGAAAACTTGAAAGTAAATTTGGTTCAAGTTAAGATTAAATTGTTAAATATTGAAAATAAACTTGTTTTTTTTTAAATAATTTCATATTAGATTTAAAAAAATTAAACCCAAAGTTTGAGTTTATCCAGGGAAGAGTAGAAAGATGCACAAACATTGAGTTTTTCTTCTGTGTACTGCATGCCAAAGAGAGCAGCTGGCACTATTCTCATGGCTCCACCATTCCCGTATGACCCACTACAGTCAAACTGGGCGGCTGCCGGGCCATGAGGCTCAGAACAGTCACCTGCTCTCAACAGCCGGAAAACAGTTGTCACATTTCCGCCATACCCTCGATTTGGCTCCCGATAAAAAGCAGAGACGAATCTAAGTAAAAAAAATATATAACAGAAATAAAGACAAAGAGCAAGAGAGAATGTAAAGATATGAACTATTGTGAAGTGCTGCTTGAACTGTATATACAGAGACGCCAAGGTAGAACAGACGGGAAAAAAGATTAAAAAATTAGAAGATGACAGAAGATTGGTGCAAAGGTTGCTCAACAGGAATTTCGGCATTGTAGACACCAACTCTCTTAGTAGTTACAAGGAGAGAACTTCCCACTGGTCCACTAGTCAGATCACTAGGCCTAAAAAAAAATATTGTTTGTTTCCGATTTCCGACCGACCCTGTCAAAACATGTGCGACCCAAATTTATTTTATGGATTTCCAAAAAAAAAAAATCCATAAGTTAAGGGATAACTTGCTGGCTGTAGTCAAAGTAACTCAAAAAACGTTACGAAAAGGAGAGGGGGGTCAAAATGCGTCCAAAAAACAAAAAATCATTATGTAATGTACAGATAAGACATGCATGAAAGTGAATTTGGCGCCAAATAAAATAAAAAATAATTCTTACCTACCGATTGGTTGAAGTGACAAAAAATAAAATAAAAAATAAAATAAATTCCCTACCTACCCACTGGTTAAAATGAAAACAAATCGGAAACAAACATATATTTTTTTTTGGCCCTAGTAAAGATCGCTAAGGACCAGTAACATTCATGGCTGCTTGTCCATCATGTCCAGTAAACACTTCCCCCCAGAGTTGTGTGATTGCTCACTGTCAGACTTTGACATGGACTCTAATAATGATTGAACTAGTTACATGGTTCACCTTTCAGAGAACCATTTGCACAGTTTGTTTCATTAGTTGCTCTCTGGTTTTAATGAGAGAACTCATATTCATATATTCATATTCATATTGGACTAGTGCAAAGTTAATTATTTTTATTATATATAAATGGATATATGTTATACAGGACTAGTAGAATTCTTTGCAGACTAGTAAAGTTTTGTTGTTACTAGTCATGTGGGCTAGTTTAAAAAATAACAAAGTTCTCTCCCCGAGTTATCTTTAAAACACACATAAATGTAGGAGAAAAACACAAAAAAATCTTTTTTTTTAGAAATTTCTGGGCAGACTGGGTGGAGTTGGGCGACATATCAGTGTGGAGTACGCCAAAATATCTGATTTAAATATTCACCAAATTTAGGTTGAGTCTTTTGACTGAAATCTATGATTGCACAGCCATTCGATTGGAAATGGTGATTCTAATAGAAATAGAATGAAAATAGAATAGAATGAAAATGTGGAAAATTCAGAAAATGGAAAAACTGGTAGAAAATCAGCCGGCTTGGGGTTTATGTATTATATACAGTACAACCTGCTATGAGCAGCCACTATTGTGGCACTGGAAAAGTAACCTTTCAAGACAGGTGGCTGTTCATAGGAGGTTGATAACGAAGTGGCCATGGTAGGAGGTTGATAACAAAGTGGCCATGGTAGGGTGAAGTCTTTATATGTCAGATTCTGACATATAAACAGGGTCCCCATACTAAAAGAATTATTATTTTTTTAAATTGAAAAAAAACTTTCGATCTCTATGGTTTATACAAAAAATATTTCAGCGTTGTTAAGACATTATCCCTTGTACTTAACCTTTTACATTTTAAAGCCAGTTTCAAATAAAACTAGAAGTAAGTGTTTACCATGTAAAACACCCAAGAAGGCTCCCCCTCGCACTTTTCAAATAAAAGTTAGAAATTAAATATAATTTTACAAGATAATCAATTTGTACATGTAATTATCAAGTCATATTATGAGGCAGAGGCTAGCAGCTTGAGGCTGACTTGGTGCTATTTTGATCACAAAAAATTTAAGATGGCGGCCAAGACCCGGATATTTTTCAGAACTTTCTGCAAAATTGATGCAGTCTAGGAATTAATACTAGCATGCAGTACGTTGAATATTGAGTGTATCGGATAAGCCGCTTTGAAGTTATCAGGGTGACAAGGTTCTAATTTGACGAAATAAGAATAAAGATGGCCGCCATGACCCAGATATTTTCCCAAACTTTCTGAAAAATTGATGCAGTCTAGGAATTAATACTACTACAACGTATGCAGTATGTTGAATATTGAGTATATCGGATAAGCGGCTTTGAAGTTATCAGGGTGACAAGGTCCAAATTTGACGAAAAAAGATTAAAGATGACCGCCATGACCCGTTTTTATTTAACTTCCTGAAAAAATGAAGCAGGCTAGGAATTAATACTACTATGCAGTATTTTAAATATTGAGTATATCGGATAAGCGGCTTCGAAGTTATCAGGGTGACAAGGTCCTAATTTGACGAAAAAAGAATAAAGATGGACGCCATGAACCGAATATTTTCCCGAACTTTCTAAAAAATTGATGCAGCCTAGGAATTAATACTTGTATCCAGTATGTTTAACACCAAATGAATACCAAAAAGCGGTTTTGTAGATATCAGGGTGACATGGCATAGAAAGTCCATCGCAGCCGCTGCCGGACGAAACCGTACAAAAACAAAAAGCCTCCCCCTGGTAGGGGGGAGCCTTAATAAAATGTCACAAAAATTGACTAAATATTTGAAAATATGTTAATGCAACTTTGAATTTGGGTGTCTTATTTTCTATAAAAAATAATATTTCTAATCATTTGTAAAATACACACAGTTAATCAAATCATTGAATTTTGAAATGTCTATTCTCTATAAATAGAAATATTTTAAAGCTTGAAATTCAAGTCGTGTCTTGCTGTTCTATTATACAGGCTCTGTATTTCACCTGGACGCCATGTCCCTTGTGTTTATTTGATGGTTCTCTATCAGTGAGTCAGCTACAGATCTCGCCATGGCCGTATCGTCTGTAAAACTATGGATTCCCGTTGGAGAGTCCTCACATCTTCTCTTAGCTGCAAACAAAAGCACAGACAATAAGTAAATATTAACCCTTAAACATGTTAAAGCGCTGCCTATTTTTTATATTAACCATGAAGACCAAAAGGTTCAAATTAATTCAAAATTATCATAAATGTCTTAGCTAAAAAAAATGAAATGAATCGGGCTTTAGGCCACCTTTGTGCACATATAGGCTAAACTGGGCCAGGAGAACCTCCTGAGGATGGTGAGATGATTGAGATGACACTGTCCTCCAGACACAGGATTCGAAATTCGAGCCCTGGCGGTCTGAGGCCGAGCACGCTACCTCTCGGTCACGGAGGCTCCCCACAATACTGACTTTCACACGTGGATGGGGAAGAAACATTTTTGTTTCTTTCAAACCGCCGAGACCGGGAACCGAACCCCGAACTCTGGCGTGAAAGGCAGCGGTGCTAACGACTACCCTAGGGCCCCCGCCCATGTCTTAGCTAGCTCTTTCTGAATTATTTGAATACCTATGTTATGGGTCTACGACTATTATACATATTTTTAATCTTACAGTGTGGCGATTGAGTTATCATTACCCTTAAAGCGCTGAATTAATTTGAAGGAAACATCGCAACCGAAGTTTTTTTTTCAATTTGAAATCATCATTAATGTCTTAGTTACCTCTTTCCGATTCATTTGAATACCTATGTTATAGGTCTACGGTCGGATAGATTTTAGTCATCAGAATCTGACGTCTACAAACGTCAGATTCTGACGACTAAAGTCGATCCCCGTACTGTATCAAAACCGCATTAACACTTCACACGCCAAGTCATCTTATTGAAATTTTCACCCATTTGAAGTTGTGTCTCGCTATCGCGATGCACAACTTAAACTGCCTGAAAATGATTATTACGATGGTCTAAAACAATAGTGGGTCAAGTTGACTTGACGGCGAAATTGTGTTTATCTTTTTGCTTAGAACTACAGTCTGATAAATCCACTTATCAGCATGTAGACTTGGACTTATAATGATGAAACACACAGCGATTGGAATTTGACAGTAGATCAAGTGAAGTTATCAGAGTATTTTTTACCTGCAAAAGTGATTTACAGAAGCAAAATTGGGATCAACAAGACACCAAGTTGACTTAGCGCTTTGTTACACCAGGAACACAGCATATACAGAGATTGTATCTAGATCAACAATAAACTAAGTCCAGGCATTTCCCCTGTGTTGTCTCCCCATGTCTCAGAATAAGAATGCGCTAAGTGCACTTGCACCGTTGTTCTCCCAGAAACAGAGCCCATAAGCATATAACACGAGAATAACAATGTGTCAAGTCGATTTGGTCCTGTGTTGAACAGATATTATGCTGATATGTGCTCCTTTTCCGGATAATAACAATGTGCTAAGTCGACTTGATCTGTTGTTTTAACCTGAATTTGGAATAAATTCAAACTTTATACATATTATAGATGACTTAGCTGGTTATTATTCTAAAGGCCAAAAATGTCACTTAGCACACTATTGTTTTAACCAAGATGAGAAAACATTTGCAAATTTAGTTGTTTGAACACTTTCATTCGTAATAACTGTGATTTGACCTACTTCAGATCTAACAATAACAAGATCATTAGATGTTTACGTGGCCAAGATTGTAAGCCTGGGGAATTAGAATGATTACTACTCTCGATGCCGAACTAGTTCTTTGGCCTCATTGATAGAAACTGACCATTAATAATCCCCCACTGTCAATGGATGGGCCATGGTTCTATACATATTTTTACATCACAAATCAGCACTTTTCAATGTGGAGTGAGAGGGATCGGCATCCAAGCGAAGCTGCAACGACGTGGGCCTTGTGGTTACCATGCGTGATCAGTGTATGATCGAGGTCAAAGGTCAGTACATACCCACAGAGGATTTTCTCAACGACATTTAAATGGCATATAGCAAAAATCAAGCGGAGGATGACGAAATGTAGTTAAAATAAAATCATAGTCATAGAACACTTTGACGTGTCTTTTAACCCTCACAGCGCGGGAATCGACTTTATTCTAAAGTCCATCCCCGCACTGTGAGAGTCAAAATAGTTATACTGATAGTAGACCCATAACATAGGTATTCAAACTAAGACATTTATGATGATTTTAAATGATTAAAACCCTTTGGTATCTATGGTTTATATAAAAATATTCAGCACTTTAAGGGTTAAATCATTTTAAATTTTATATTAGCACTTATTTTGCTAATCTTAACCCTTACAGTGCGGGGACTGATTTTAGTCGTCGTCAAAATCTGACATCTGTAGACATCAGAATCTGACGTCCAAAGTCGATCCCCGCACTGTAAGAGTAAAAATATTTCTAATGGCCGTAGAACCATAACATAGGTATTCAAATGAATCAGAATGAGCTGACTAAGCCATTTATGATGATCTCAAATTGAATAAAACCCTTTGGTCTCCATGGTTTATATAAAATAATTCAGCGCTTTAAGGGTTAAGAACAGATGCTTAGCTGAAAAAAATGTATAAATACTCTGCCTCCTCTTTGGTTCACATTTTATATGTGGCAAGTATCTATACTAAGATAAAATAGAATAAGAGTTTTTAGCGTTCGGCCTTCGTTCTATGCTCACCCTGAGCAAATCTTTATTTCCCACTACCTAATATATACCTCCCACACACCTGTGTCCCGCCAGACACTTTTCCCCTGCTGTTGATTTTTGTCAATATTTTTTTATGGACTTCAGTGAGTATCTAAAATTTCACCATATTGAAGAGTGAATATTTTCACGTATTAGTTAAGAAATGAAATGAATCGGGCTTTAGGCCACCTTTGTGCACATATAGGCTAAACTGGGCCAGGAGAACCTCCTGAGGATGGTGAGATGATTGAGATGACACTGTCCTCCAGACACAGGATTCGAAATTTGAGCCCTGGCGGTCTGAGGCCGAGCACGCTACTTCTCGGTCACGGAGGCTCCCCACAATACTGACTTTCACACGTGGATGGGGAAGAAACATTTTTTGTTTCTTTCAAACCGCCGAGACCGGGAACCGAACCCCGAACTCTGGCGTGAAAGGCAGCGGTGCTAACCACTACCCTAGGGCCCCCGCCCGTATTAGTTAAGAGCCACCTGGTGAATATTTGTCTTGAATATGCTGTACAGCTAGCATGCACCATGAAAAAAAAAAAAGTGACATGAAGACAATCATGAAGATAGGCCTCCCATTTTAGTGTGAATTATTCAGTGATAACTTCCATCACCACATGTACATGGATAGATATAAATTATTTTAGTACAAATGAAGACTAACTTTCTTGAAGATATTGTAGGTCTATCGTCGGTCAGCATCGCTGGCAGTTTTGCTGCTTTCTTGGCAATGGCATCCTATAAATTTTGCCTTTCGATGCCTTTGACTTTTGATGCTATTATTACTATTTTATATATAAGTAAATGAGCCATACAAATTATTTAGATATCATTATATTATTTAAATAGATGTATATATCAATGTATGTTTTTTAATGTTTATGTATGAGGGCTCCACGGCGGATGAGCTATGCTCAGTGGGTTGGTACATACATGTATGTATGTTTTTAATTTTTATTGATTTTGTACGTTGTTTGATATACCTGTAACCTCGTAAAATAAAGACTTTACTATTATTATTATTATTATTTTATTTCTTAGTCAAATTATCAATATTTTTCAATTTATAATATTAAGACATGAAAATATTCACTCCTTAATATAGTAAAATTTTAGATACTCACTCACTAGCCAAAGATTTTCAACCGAGTCACTTGAGTAGGGAGTCCGTCGAAAATCTTTGCCATTGTTGTAATTTCCACTGTAGGCCTGCATGTATAGTGTACAGTGAGTAGCTCAATGAGTTACAGCCTGTGTGTCAGACCACGGTCAAACATGATAACCCATTCGTTTCCATCTAGGAGATCATGATCTCGACCGTTCTGTATGGCATCCAGGTAATAACTGGCCTTTCTCAGTATTTCGCGGGTTTGCGAGAGAGGTCACGTGAGGAGGCCAGATGGCCTGGTATCGCACACCTAGTTACCAAAATCTCACCCTCCACATGTTTCGGGTTAGCAAGCAATGCCTATCTGAACATATATATATCATATCTTTTAATTGACTTCACCTAACTTACTGACCTTTTATGAAACCCCTCAGCTGATTTTAAAACATTTACTCAGTTATTTATCGTGTGAGAGCATTTTTAAAACACCTTCCCAAAAATAATTCGGCCTTTTTAACCATTTGTGATGATGCGAGTATCTTACGTTTCAGATACATGCTGCGTTCTAACCCGGAACGTAGTGGAGGGCGAGATCCTTCTAACTACGCACACCTGAATATCACAACACCATTGGCTACTCACTCACGTCCAGAAAACAGTATTGACAAAAATCAACAGCAGGGGTTGTTTTGGAATTTTGGTCAGCGGAAAAGTGTGCACCCCGCCACTGTAACTCGTCAAAATTAAAAATAATCTGCTTTTACTCTAATGAGATGCCGTAAAAAATCTGCTCACGCTCCGTACTCAGTGACGAAGCCACCAGTGGCATCCATTCGTCCGGTCAGACACCTGGTTAAATCTTTGACTTTGACTTGGTACTCCAGCAGCACCTCCTTTTTGGAGTATCAGGCTGGAGGGGGGAAAGGGCTGGTAGATTTAGTCAACCAGCTGACTCTTGAAGGCTGCCACAATTTTTTATTCTATGGCAGCTGCCGGAAGAGAATTCCAATCAGGGATAGTTCGATGCCAAAAAGTATTTTGTCCCAGTGTGGTGTTAGCTCTAAGATGTTTATAGGCCTGATTGTGCCCACCACGTGTTCTTCTGTCCGCTGGGATTAAACGATCATTGATAGGAATTTCGACTAGCTCATTTAAAATTTTGAACATGCTTACAAGTCTAGAATTTTTACGTCTTGTTTTTAAGTCAGTCCAGCCCAGGTTCTGAATGAGAGATGTCACACCGGCTGTTTGTCTATAATTTTGGGTGACAAATCTTGCTGCTGATCTTTGAATTTTTTCTAATTTATCAATATATTTTTGTCTAAAGGGGTCCCAAGCTGCTGAAGAGTATTCTAAGGATGATCTGACCAGGGAGAAATAGTCTCCCTTAGTTTAGGGGGACATGCCTTCAGGTTCCTCCGAAGGAAGCCCAGAGTGGAATTTGCTTTACTTGTAATTCTGTTAATGTGGGCCTCCCATTCCAGGGTCTCGCTAAGGCAAACACCAAGATATGGTGTTGATGAAACGTTCACTAGTGTTTCGTCTTTAAGGGTGTACTCAAATTCCAGGTTTTTTTATTTCGGCCTGGACACCGAGCATTTCGAGGGGTTGAAACACATCCCCCATCGATCTGCCCAGTCCTGTAACGCAGCTGCTCCTGATCTGCTTGACATTTTATCGGGCGATACAGGAGGCAGTCATCTGCAAAGAGACGAACCTGCGAGGAGACCGTGGAAGGGAGGTCATTAAATAGGTCAAAAAGAGTAGAGGTCCGTGAACAGTACCCTGGGGCACACCGGACCTCACGCGAGCTGATTCTGAAGAGCTGCCATCAACTACAACTTTTTTTTGGTTCTATTGACGCCAACCAATACCTTACTCCTGCAGACCCAAGGAACCGGGGAGGCAAATCAAATTTTAAACATATCTCGGCCACATCAGAACAAAGACAAAATTCATTTTTCCCAAGAACTATCAAAGACTGGAATTCACTCCCAAACAACATCAGGGAGGAAACTAAATTAGACTCTTTCAAGAGAAATTTAAATTCTATTCCGGATCAGCCAGGCCCCAGGTCTAGGCGCGACTAAATGTCGCTACTAGCCTGCACACCTCTCTACCACAGCGTGATACCCGGTACGTCCATTCCCCGAAATATACCGAAATATACTATAAACCACGAAATAGACCGAAATAGACCTATTTAGGCATGCTAAATGTTGCTATTTCTATTTAAACGTGTAATACAATATGTCTTTTGACCTGTGCATCTAGTTAAAGGCAAAACAGTAGATTTAAATCTATCATTTATATATATATATACCGGTAATAGCCTCTAACCAGGAGCAATGGCAATGGCTGTCATGGCTGACAGCAGTCACTCACTCACCACCCTGTGTATGCCTAACGTTACTTCCACAATGTTACGATGTACGCGAAGAGAAACAATATTTACAAGATTTATTAATTTAATTAATAGGCATGTGTCAATTATTATTTAAATATATTTAATTATTAATTATTTTTAATTCTTGACAATGTCATTTCATACATAACGTCTATTTGCTACATATATTATGTTCAATGCAGCGTAGCTTGGACTATTAGATCTAATGACAATAAATGTGAACATTTCAATTATATTTCAATTATATTTCTTAAATAATGTGTTTTTTCAAGGAACTTGACGTAGGTATGTTAAGCAAAAATTGAGCTTTTGCCGGGTGACTGAGACACTGTTTGATGCCCAGGTAATAAGCCAGCAATGTTGTGTTACATATATATATGTAGGCCTACCTGCACTTCAAGGGTAGCTTATAATTGTTACTCACAAAATAAAAGAAAATATATATATTTGTGTGTGTTCTGTGATCATTTCGTTTTTGGACATAAAAGCCATTGATCTTGTCATCGACACTGCTCGCCACTGCTGTGATATAAGCGTTAAGCGTCAGCGCGATCTTCTAAATGCAATTACTTATAAAGTAAACTGAGAATTCAGCGAACGTAATTAACACTCACACATAATCAAAGAATGGAAATGGGAGGAGTAGGCTATGCCATGATGCAATGATTGAAAAACATACTTGAGGCGATGTTTTTTATCTCCGATAATAGACACTCTTCATACTGTCGTCAAAATATATCCCAAACAAACATATCCACATAATATTAATTCATAATTATTTTAAAATATTTATACACGATGTAGGCTATAACTCGCTCTTCTGCGCTCTGATATTTCCTTTGGAAAAAGATTTTTTTCCTTCTGTTATTTCATAGACACGCTAAGAGCTATCTATATAGGCCCGAAGGTTATAATCAGTATATTATAGGCTTGTAACGTCAGTCAGTTAGTAGGCCTATGAGGCGATGGATAATAGAGTCATGATAGACCAGTGTATTTTACTTCTAAAAGTCGGGTTAAGCTCATTAAATTGATTTGAAAATTGCACAAATGTTTATAACGAACCAATACTCATGAAACAACCGGTATTTAGTGAATTAGTAAAGTATTTTTGGTCTATTTCGGGGTTTATAGGTATATTTCGGCATATTTCGGGGTATGGTCGCACGAGTTCGTATGAACAGCGAAAACAAACGAGAACAACAGAACAAGCGAAAACAAACCTATATATGAAGATACACGGCATAAAAGTGTTGCACCGTCATCGTCTAGGCAGTTTAATATGCTCTTTCTATATTATCCGAATTATATTTCACCGATTATTGTAGAAAAATAAGTTTTATAAGATAAAATGACAGAGCGAAAACAAACGGAACATTGCGGTAGTGCTTTGCGTGACTGTATGAACAGCGAAAACAAACAGGTCCGCGCAGCCTATGATTTAATCGTATATGTATGAATAACGAAAAGTACAATTTATTTATAGATCTCTATGATGGTATATAGACTATAGTAGTCTACCCCACAATGTAAATTTATATAAATAAGGGAAATATAGCAGAATGATAACAAAGTCAGCGTGTCTTGTCCGGCTTGGGACGAGACTGTATGAACTGCGAAAACAAACGTGACTGTGTGAACAGCGAGAACAAACGGTGTCATATGTTGTTCTATATACTAACGTTATCGCTACAATCAGCTAATATAATTACCTACTATACCGTTAGAACTAGTAATATTACAATAACTAATATAATCACAATAATAGAACTACATTAAAATCATATAAATCATATTATTAGAAAATTAGAGAACAAAAAACAAAATTTAAAAATTAGAAAACAAACACATATTTCACAGATGTATGAACGGCGAAAACAAACGTGACTGTATGGCGTCAATGATGTATCAAAGACGCAAACAAATCAATTACAGTTATTAATATAATCAACTACTATAAAATCATATTATAAAAAGAGACTGGCAGAAAGATTACAAAGCAAACAAATATATATTTCACAAGTGTATGAACAGCAAAAACAAACGTGACTGTATGTCGTCAATGACGTATCAAACACTCAAACAAATCAATTACACAGTTATTAATATAACCAACTAATATAGAACTAGTATTAAATCATATTAAGATGATAAATATCACAAAAAAACTTTTTTTTTTTAGACTATGATATTCGGACTGTAGGCCTATAATCCCCACAATAGTATAAGATTGAAATATGGCAGAAATATAACAAGCGCAGCGTGTTAGTCCTAAATGCCGGCTCTGGACTACACTGTATGAACAGCGAAAACAAACCTCTGGCAGGTATGTATGCACGTATGTATGCAGGTATATATGTATGTATGAAGAGCGAAAAAACATCTTATTTGGTTGGCATGGGACGGCGCAGCGTGTTAGGCCTATATGCTGGCTCTGGACAAGACCGTATGAACAGCGAAAACAAACCTCTGGCAGGTATGTATGCACGTATGTATGCATGTATATATGTATGTATGTATGTATGGAGAGCGAAAAAAAATCTTATTTGATTGGCATGGGACGGCGGGTGGCTATCATATACCATGATCTGATACGAAGCAGTGATTTTAGATCAGTTGTAAAGAAAAAAGGATGCATGGTTAGGCCCTATATATTTGCGTAATTTAATTAAATTAGGCTTGCAACGTATATTTGACTGCGAACTGCAATTGCCAAAAGCAGATTATATACAGCTTTTGTTTGATATTATTTGTTATTATGAACTGCAATTAAAAAAAAAGTTTACACAGCCTCTCTTTGATTGTCATTACAAACTGCAATATTTTTGACAAAAGCAGTTTATGCAGCTTCCCACTGATTGTCATTATGAACTGCAATTTACAAAACCAGTTTATACAGCTTCTCTTTGATTGTCATTATGAACTGCAATTGACAAAAAACAGTTTATGCACCCCTCGCCAGTTTGTTCTCGCTGTATTGCAGGTCTATACAGGATGAGGTCGGTCCATCGATAGGCCTACTGCTATTCAAACATATCGTAGATAACAAGTACTGTTTCCCAATAAAATTACTATTATTTATTTGGTAAATTCCAAAGCTGCTCAGACATGTAGGTCGAGGCGTGTGACAGACAGACGTGTTTGTTTTCGCTCTTCATACATCGCCGTGTGTGACAGGCAGACGTGTTGGCCTAGTTTGTTTTCGCTCTTCATACATCGCTGCCATCTGCAAACGTGTGGGCAAGGGCCGCCAGTTTGTTCTCGCTGTAATGACAATTGAAAAGATAATGAAATTCCAACATATCATACAGTTAGATGACTATTATTTATTTGGAAAATGTAATTTTTCATAGACCTACTTCAAGACGATTATAATTTTGTTCTCGCTGCTCATGTAAGCCTATCGCGGGTATGACTCGGCTAGGTGACAGTGGCAATTAGCTTAATTTGTTCTCTCTACAATTAAACATATATTTCTACTAGAAATAAAACTGAAAACACAAAATAACATTACCACAATGAGCTACAATAACAATATGATTATATGCCGCATAAACGTTGGCCAATTACAAATAACGTGTTGTTTATGCTGTGTTGAGGTTTGTTTTCACTTGTTCTGTTGTTCTCGTTTGTTTTCGCAGTTTATACTGACCGTGGACGCACCCGTGATACCCGAATGGGGTTTTTGCTGTGTAATATATACAGATACAGAGCCAGTCAATTTATAATTGATGTGGGCGATAATATAAGAAAAATACCATGTTCTTTTAATTTCCCAAAGAAAATCAACATTTCTTCAACATTAACATTCCAGTCTCCTTCAAAATGTGCTCCCAAACAGTCCCCTACAACAGCTCCGACCATCGCTCCAGCAAATTTAGAGCGAAGAGCCGTTTTTTCAACAAGTGCTCGTGTTTTGATAGCAGCCATAACTAACAATCTAAATACGAATCCGTTTAGGTATGCGCGGTGATATAGCGAGTAACGTAAGGCGGCGTAGTACCGTCATATTGAATGATAAGGAGCGCATGCTCAAAATAAAGTCTATGCACTGTTTGATACACTAATAATGATAACAATAATAACATCTTTATTTCAAGAGGGTAAACCCAATGAGCATTTACCCACCTTCCTTGGGGCCCTCAAACCATTATAGGGCCAATAAACAAAATACATTCTTCTTCTTCTTTCTTTCCTCTTCTTGAAGAAGAAGAACAACAACAAAATACATGAAAGAAATAGAAACATAAAAAAATAACTTATAGTATGTATACTACAGACAAACATGACGAACGAAGTACAATAAAATAATAAATTTACTATAGTTCTTGACTACATACGTTAAATGTAGTTAGCTTTATATATATATATATCTTTGACATGGTTAGTTCGGATAAAATCACATACAGAATTAAAATATTAGATGGCATTGCCATAATCAAACACTGGATGATTAGAAGATATAAATGTTGACTACTTAAAGTATAATTAACTGGCATTAACAAGCTATTGAGAAAGATGTTTCCCGCACCAAAACCAGAGATCAAATAGCTACTATGTATAATACACATATGATATGAAGTAGCAAAAAAATACTCTGGAAAGCGTAGAAAACTTAAGATATATAAATATGCATAATTATGTTTATTATAGTATGTATTAAAAACTTCATAATCACACATGTTCCCAGCAGAATCGAGACGTCAACCCAGCGCCGGTTTCACCCCATATTAAGCATCCCCTCGATATTAAGCTTCCTTTCCGGTTCTGCGCAAGTAGGCACCTAAAGTGGTCATAGTGAGACAGCTGTGTGTCTCATGGTAAATGATCAGCAGATGTATATATTATATATTTAATTGCTAGTTGAAGAAAAAGCCTACATGACTTCTGCAATTGCAATATTGCAATCAATAATAAAATTGGACACAAATCTATTATCAAATATGTAATACACACACTTGTTGAAATTCATCAGGCATACTCATACTAATATCACAGCAATCTTAAATTAAATAATACACTAATTCATTTTAATTCCTAATAAATACTATTTAGTAAATTGGAATGGAAATGTCATTCATCATTGTTTAATAATACATCTTCACTTTATCAGAATACTTTATCAGAAAGTTAGTATTGATACTCTTAAGTAAAAAATACTACATTATTATATTACACTAACTGTAATTCAAACCATATTATGTGTTATTTATATTATAAGGCGTTGGCAACAAAAAATATAAGAAAAGTATATAATGAATATATACTATGATACATATAAGATATAGTTAGATCAAGGATTTCTTGATTAGATTAGACATCCCTTCGCCATAGTGTAGCGTGGCGTGTTTAGTGAGAGTGCATACAGAGGGGTGCCTAATTTTGCTGACAGGTACAAGCATTCCAACACCCTGGCAAGACCTTGGCAAGCCATTGTCAAATTAGACATCCCCTTGGTCACAGTGTGGTGGCAGTCCTGGTTGGGGGGAGCTTAATATCGCTGGCTTAGCAAGTCGTTTCTAAATTTAACATCGTATAGAATAATAAATTGTCACCGAAACTATTAGCAAATATAAAAACACAAAATTATTAAAATTCAGGGAGCGTAATTAGACAGATATTTCAGCAATATATCATGTCGGTTTTTATTTGCTTTTAACAAAGCATACGTTTACATTGACTTCCCGTCATCAATAAATATCTATCTACCTATATTTAACATTCCAAATAGAAATATCGCATTGCTACAGCAATATATTGCACTAATGTGATCCAAATATATCACATGTGAATAATGTTACCATGGCTTGACACTAAATAAATAAATAAAAGAAGATAATTAACGCGTATTTGTGTGCTATTAAGCATCATAATCAGCGTTGTTCATAATAGCATATAAAACTGACCATCACAATATTAAAAGTACAATTTTAATGCAAGGCAAAGTACAAGGTAAGATAACAAGGTAACAAGGTACATATCATAAGAACAAAATAGTTTACATAATATTATCAACATTCATTTTAAATTATCAACATCTATTACATTTATAATAAGAAGCGTCTTCAGCAAGGTTATTCTATTTTTTATGAAATACATTTTCACAGGAACAACATTTAATCATAGTGTCCGATTTATTTGTAGTATAAGTACAGTAAAGTTGTACTCTCTGAGTAAGCTTTGCTGCACGCTTTCTCCTTTTCTTGGATGGAAAGGGTTTTAATTCGCCATCTGTAAAACACTGGAGTAGATGTTGTCTCATATTTAAATAATATATTTTAAATTATACTCCCTATGTATGCCAGCCGCCCTAATGAATATCTTTACTTTAAAAAAATTGCAAGTCAACATGCAATTTGATATAGCTTTAATCTATGTATGTGATGCATTTGTAAAGCTTTAAAGTTTATTAAAAATAATAATAAAAAAATATTATCCACTCCGCAATAAATTTGGTGGTGAACGCTTATAATCTTTTGTCTAGCACTAAATTTACTGCAAACACAACACTCCTGAGACGCAATGTTCGCACCTTTGGCTTCCACAGCTACCGCACCCTCTCATGTTGATCAAACAAAGAACGAGGTGTGATAACACCCCTTCTTGAAACCCCGCCGAAATTAACACTTGTGAGCCCATGACTGTATATTAACGCGTATTGTCTATAATGTATCCACGGGTACCATGGGTACAGCGGATAACAGTAATTAAATACGGGAATACATTTAATTATCTGAAAACTACAATATTTTCCACGTGATGTTGATATAGAATTTTATAATTGCAAATATGAAAAAAAATTTGTGTCAAATTTAATAATTGTCTTTGGGAATCAAGGGGTGACTCAATGTGGTCATCGGAGGTATATGATATGTATGATCAGTTAACGATATGTATTTTAAGGTGTAATCGTATTTTAAATGGGAACTTTATTTATTAGGAGGATTATGCCTGGCTATTAAACCCACAGCAAACACGATACATAGACCCAATGCTGCACTGATGTCGTAGACGTTGGGCCAACATTGGGCCAACATTGGGTCTATGGATCGTGTTTGCTGTGAACCAATCCATGTCTGTACAAATTTGAAGAACTTCCATTAACCCTTTAACCGCCGGTGCCGCATATATTCGGGTTTTCATTTTGTATTAGCACATTAAGTACCACATTTTAAATATGTTAAAGATAAATGTGACATAAACCAGAAAGATTTTAAAACAGTTGACCTCTGTTTTGTCAAATCTGGATAATTTTTTTTCACTCACTTAAAGTTGTGAATCACGTCAGCGAGACACAACTTCAAGTGGTTGAAAATTCAGATTGAATAATTTGGCGGTTAAAGGGTTAAGTTGTGACAAACCTATCTGAAAATGCGCTTTAAAACGTAGCCTATGTCATGTTTTGATTACACTTCCTCCAGTTTGTTTTTGTATTTCTATACAAAAGTTATATATATGCACAGATCTGGAATAACATATCATTGCGTAATGATTGCGGTGGAATAAAATTTTCCAATCAGAAAAAGACATGACAAAATATTTTTTATATTACTTTTTTTTAAAACGCAATCTTAGTAGTAATTTTTATATAGACAATCGATAATAAAGTGTAGGCCCAGTAGTAAATATAAATTGTTTGCCATGGTATTGGTTTGTTCATACAAGCCAGCTCGCACGGGACGACGGGGATGTCTAATTTGGCAACGACTTGCCAAGCTCTTGAGTGTTGGCGTGCTTGTACTTGTCAGCAAATTGAGCACCCCCCCCTCTGTATGCGCTCTTACTAAACGGCCCACGCTACACACGAATCTAATTTTCCACCATCTGTCTTGTTCTTCTTATTGCAATAATAAGCATCCCCTCTTGTCTCGAAATGAATAGTATTCTAGCGACCACTAGCTGGGATATGGATTATACTTTCTAACACATTGGTTACCGTGATTAACTTCAAGTGTGTAAAACTATGTTTGCTACTAATAAAACTAAGTATTAAAACTAAATCATTTTAAAAGAGAATAATATGTAAGTGTGGTGGATTGCTCAAGACACCTTTGTGTGACTTCCGCTGCGTAGACACTCTCTGCGCATGCCCACACAGTCACGTGACTTTTTGACTTGTCAGGGATGCCTAATATATGGGGATGCTTAATATTCGTTGACACCGGTCAAATGCTGGCCAAGTCCGGCACCCTCCCAACACCAGGCAACAGCCGCGCCTGCCAGGAACAATAATACAGCTACAGTATGATTACATATATATATATATACAGTTCTTGTGAAGTAACTTGAAATTATCTGTATTTATTTTCTTTCAATATTTTTTTAATATACAATTGTTTGAAATTAGCAAATGTTTCAGATTTTTTTATATTCTCTGGCAATGCATTCCAAATAATTACGCCTGCATATGAAAATGATTTGTGTATTTTGTATACTTTTTGTTACTTTTTGTATCTATCTAAACTATTTGCACATTTTTGCAATTTATCAGTTATTTTATGTTTGGATTTGTTTTCCGCACTCACACCGGCATCATCTGCAAATTGTTTATGTCGCTTATGCGTTTTTCTAGATTTAAGTGTTCTTATAGATACCTGGCTCTCAGCACATTGTCTGTGTCACGGTCGCTTGCTGTAATGCTGCTGCTAACATGGCCTGAACCGACACTAAATTGTTCTGCTGTTGTGGAATCATTTGAAGAGGAATTTATATAAGGAGCTGTTAATTTTATAAATCTAGCACTTATATCATCATGACCTGTCGATTTGTTCTCTTTCATTTCATTAATGTACTTGAAACAAACTGGTGAATAAATTAAAAAAAAATAAAACAATTATTTGGAAGAACTCTCTGTTCTATTAGTTGCTCAAGTTTAATTGGACAACAAGTATGAGGTCGTTGTGAAAGAACAGTGGCATAATTGGCTCCAATATTTACAAAATTGTAGTTAAATAAGTTGACAATATCTTTCACATTTTCTGTAATAATTCGTTTGTGTCTAATTTTATTTATTTTATCATCATTGACATTTTTCACTCCAAGGTCATAAAATCATTACTAATTCACGTGGATTATTCTTACATTTTTGTATTGTTTCCTTATAAAATGTAGTCTTACTATTTCGTACCATTAATTTACATGTATTACGAAGCTTTTTGTATTCAGCATTATTATTTCTCTTTTTCTCAAACTCTCTCCGACGCATGATATTTACTATTTCATTTGTAATCCAATTAGGTTGTTTTTGTCTCTCAATTCGCTTTGTTACCCTAAGACAATGATTGTTGTTTATTTGATTGAAAACTTCAGTCCAGAGATTTACAGCACGATTTACATCAATTTCAAGTTCACTAAATTGGTTCAGAAACTCAACAAGTAATGCTTGAGCAATATCATTACAAAATGATTCCTCATGTGATTTTTTAGTGTTTCGATACGATATTTCAATATGTTTTACATCTCTTTTGTTTCAGATTTTTGCATTTGAAAGAACTACATAAACTGGAGAATGATCGCTAAATGCCCACAGAAGCACGTCTGAATATTTAATTAATGAAGTATATGATACATATATATGGTCAAGTAGTGATTGTTCGGTTGGTGTGACTCTGGTATAATTCGTAATGAGTTGAGACAGCTCATCACTTTCTACAACTGATGACCAAGAATCTTGATGTGGGTGTTTACCTAACAGGTCAATGTTGAAATCGCCTAGGATTATTATATTTTTATCTTCGTCATATGCGCTACTTATTATGTCATCCATATAATTTGTCCACGTTTTATAGAAAATAGTATGTTCATTTGGTAGTCTGTGAATAAAAGCTAAAATAATCTTCTTCTGTTTTAATTTAATTTCTAACCAAATAGCTTACGCAATATCGTGTTCTAAATCGTTGCGGCGAATACATTCAATATTATTTTTCATGTATACTATTAGGCCACCTCTTTCTTTAGAGATTCTGTCCCTTCTAATGATAGTGTAACCTTCGATACTAATTTGCTGGTCAAGTATATTTGACCTTAAAAAGGTTTCACTGCAACTATAAACAGAAACAGGATAGTGTGAGTTTAAATATAAACGAATTTCGTCCAGTTTACTATAGAGTCTGTTGACATTATGATGAATGATTGACATTTTCTGTTCATTATGAAGGCGATGACCCACATTGAGTTCACTACATATACCTGGCGCCAGGATTTGGCGTCACATGTCGAATTGAACTATTATTTACGGTAGCAGCAAAGTTCGTAATATTTACCACATTGTCTGTGTCATGGTCGCTTGCTGTAATGCTGCTGCTAACATGGCCTGAACCAACACTAAGTTGTTCTGATCTTGTGTAATCATTTGAAGAGATTGACTAGGCCACACACTCATCTTGTCTCTCATTACAAGTCTGCTGGGGAGAAAAGGAGTAGGATAAACACTGGTTAATACAGTTGCTTTAAGTCACATTTAGAGTGGAAAAAACAATAATAAGATCCAAAGACTTAGGAGGATGAAAGGGTTTCGAACCCGTAGATGTAATATTGTGATAGATGCCATAAGGACATATTCATTTACATGTCTGTTAAATAACAGATACTATGAATAAATTATTGTCTATTGTCTATTGTCTATTGTCATTCAATTTGGAATGGGTGTTTTTGTGCTTTATTGTGCAATTGGGGATGAATGGAATTTAACACCAAATTAAATAATTGAAAATAAATAAATTTTATTCTAAACATCAATGCATCAGACCATGTGTAAATATTCATGGCGGGGAATAAATGTGTAGGCCACCATGACAGTTTGTGTTTATTTATTCACTCAAGTAATTCACCCCCCCCCCCCCCCCACTAATTGATGTAGGGGACTACTCTCCCTAGCCTGTTGACATTTGCAAGATATCTATTAACTCATTCACCAGGTGGCTCTGGGGTTAATGTAACCATTGATGGGTAACTAGTAATACATTATATGATACACTTCTACATTTTATGAATAAAAGTAAACACGTTGCAGAGCGAATTCCACACCCTCACACTACGTCCCAAAAGTAAATTATTTAAGCTGCCAAGTTCTTTCTGCAAATTTTCACTCATTTGCAGCTGACTACACAGCAAACAGCAGATAGTGACCCCAATGTTGACTTAATGCTGGGTCAGCATTAAATCAACATTAGGTCACCGCCTGATTGTGACTGATTGTTTGCTGATTGTAACTCGCTCACGCGATTCAAGTGAGTGAAGTGTGAGGAGCGCGCAGCGCGGGGCCCTGCGCGATATCAACGTCTATACACTGGTCTCAACCTTAACTTGACGAGGCCGCCATTAACGTGATCGCCTAGTCACATTGAGAAGGGGGAATAAGGCTGTTTCTCTGAAAACCCCACATGGGAACAGCGGGTTTGAACTCGGAACGCATGCATGACTGGCAAGGCAGTCAGGCGCTCTACCCATTGCGCCACGTCTCCTTCTCCAAGTGAGTGAAAAAAAACTGAGTGAACCCTAGCACCCGAAGGGTGCTGAGAGTGGGATTAAGGCATTCGAAGCTTGTATGAAAGCTTTCTCTTAGCCTATCCAAATATTTCATTAGTATATAATACTCATTAGAAAATGTCTGGTTGGCAAGGGAGGCAAGGAACCTGGAAACAGAAGCATTTTAGAATTTAATTAATTTTGATGCGCCCTCGGCGAACAGAGGGTCGCGGTGGTCTAAATGAGGTGTTGAATCAGCCGGTAGCTACCCTATATCTCGTGTCTTAACTCTTGAAATCTGGATGGAAAAGGCCGATAAAGTTTTAGTTTTGACAGATCCTTTAAATGAACATTTGAGACATTTCTTTTATTAAACTTATGCCTCTCGTGTACACCAAGTGAGTGAAGTACATGTATTCACTTTTATATAGGCCGACTCAGGGCGTACACTGAGATAGTCACGTGGGACTTTTAGTGTCTAGAACGGGCTGTTAATACCCTGACCCCACCTGGTGATAATTCCCCAACAAACACTACACAGTGAGCCAATGTTGGCTTGATATCGGCCACCCGTCTGCGACGCTGGCCCAACATCAATCAACATTGTTTCATTGTCGTGATAGCTGGGTCAAGGAACAGTTGTTCTGGTATTATGCTGGCATCACACTTAGAGGATTCCGTTGGATGGGAAATTTATGTCTGCTAATTATGCGTACAGATAGCTAGTGCCTTCCTCTCATTATGAACAGATGGATCATTTGCGTCCGCAAAAATCAGAACAAGCCGTTCAGTGTAACCGCTGTAAATTGGCCTAAATTGCCAGTCAGATTAAGTAGTCCGCTGCAGTCTTGCTGGGCGGGGGCCCTAGGGTAGTGGTTAGCACCGCTGCCTTTCACGCCAGAGTCCGGGGTTCGGTTCCCGGTCTCGGCGGTTTGAAAGAAACAAAATTGTTTCTTCCCCATCCACGTGTGAAAGTTAGTATTGTGGGGAGCCTCCGTGACCGAGAGGTAGCGTGCTCGGCCTCAGACCGCCAGGGCTCGAATTTCGAATCCTGTGTCTGGAGGACAGTGTAATCTCAATCATCTCACCATCCTCAGGAAGTTCTCCTGGCCCAGTTTAGCCTATATGTGCACAAAGGTGGCCTAAAGCCCGATTCATTTCATTTTCATTTTGCAGTCTTGCTTGGTCGGAAAATTTCCATCAAGGAATCTATAGATTCCTCAGTTATATTAGGTCGGCTGCAGTGTGAGGGCGAGTTTCCCAGCATCCCAGCAAACACGAGATGTTCTTCCATCGCTGGCTCAATGTTGCTCCACCATCTACGACACTGGCCCAACATTAGTCCAGCATTGGTTCAGCGTTTCTTATTAGATGTATGCACGGGGCTTGGATCCAATGCTGGTTTAATGTTGGTCCACCGTCTGCGACGCTGGCCCAACAATAAACCAACATTGGATCAATGTCTCGTGTTTGCTGGTAAGCGTGTATACAACAAGTTACTTAACATTATTTAATGATCCCCCCCTTCCACCATTTCCCCCCCCCTCCCCTCCCCCCCAGCGAGACATCATCCGATCTAACGCCACATGCGGGATCATCAATATTATAATGTATTCCACATTAATTATTTCGCGTGGCCGTGTGCGTGGACACAAAGAGCAGTATTGATTTAAAATTAAATTATCCTGGTATATGAAGTACCTGGATACAGATTGCCAACAGCGCATGCTTTTCGCTCATATCTCAATCAATTATCAACCGATTTTACCCAAAATATTGAAAAGTTTACTTTCAAAATCAGCAGCCCTGGGTTAATAGAGGGGCGTCCTAATTTGCAATTTACTTGCAATCTCAAATGGTCTATTTTTTGCAATGCTCAATCATTTCGCTGCTGGAATGTTAGGTTTTTACTAAAAAAATAGGCTTTGTAAAATTGGTTGTTTCAATTGAAAAATTAGTGATAAACATGCGCTGCTGGAATTTGCTCCAGGCTTTATAATGTGTGTTATTTGGGTTTGTTGGCTTTTTTTGGATGGCGAGTAATTAGACCACTTTTGTCCACACAGGGTAAACTGGACCGCCGGGAAACATCATGATAGTGGTGTCGAGATAAATCAAATTGGCACTGCACTCCAAATTCAAGCCCTGCTGCTCTAAGGCCGAGCACGCTATCTTTAGGTCACGGAGGCTCCCCACAATATGAAACATTTACGAGGGTGCGGAGAAGAAACATTTTGTTTCTTTGAGCGGTAGATGAACCCCGAGCTCTGGCTAACAGGCGGTAGCGTTACCCACTACACTGGCTTCCCGTACCAGGTATAAAAGGTTTCCACCCGTGACTGAGATGTAGTGTGTTTGACCTCAGAATTCCTGACAGGGTTTCATTTGATGATCATCTTACCCAGGTAATACCATGCTGAGGAGGTTCTTCATGTAATTCATTTGCTCGGGAACTTACCCAGCAGACACAAGACGTTGAGTCAATGTTGGTTTAACGTTGGTCCAGCGTCGTAGAAAAAAATGGAGACAAAAGGGTTTATTCAATTTGAAATCATCATAAATGTCTTAGTTAGTTATTTCTGATTCATTTGAATACCCATGTTATGGGTCTACGGCAATTATAAATATTTACATACTTAGAGTGCCGGGATCGATTTTAGACGTCAGAATCTGACGTCTACAGACGTCAGATTATGACGACTAAGGGTTAACATTATCTATAATATAATACAATATAAAACGTAACATACATGTACAATAAAAGTGTATGTCACTACAGGTGACATACACTCAATACGTCTGACATACATTATAACTAAATACTATATATAATATAAAAGTAGGCTACTTTGCAAAAACGTACACTCATAAAAGTATGCAATAAATTAAAAGCATACAGATACATTAAATAATAATGTGTTAAATAAACGTATGTTGGTGAAAAATGAAGTTGGAGCCGTACAAGTTATACGTCTGCCATCGACAAGTGCATGTCCATGAACAATGCTCATTGTACGTGTCTTTGAAGTTGTCATAATGGAAAGCCTCTAAATGATCAACAGACGTATTAAAATAATGATCCGCTCGCAAACATTTACTTTTTCTGACAAATACTCGACATGCGACGTCAGACTTCAAGGCGTAAATATTCTCCATTTATATTTCAACACCCACATCTCATTAGCATCTCATTATCAACTACACAGGTGTTAATCTTCATTATTTCCTGTTATATAAAGCCTCCACACAGACACAGACGGCATATTTAATGGTTTTATTCAGTCAAGGCACATCACTAGTTCACAAGAGCATTATTACACTGTACATACACTGTACACACACTGTACATACATTTACATACACTGTACATACACTGTACACACACTGTACATACATTTACATACACTGTACATACACTGTACACACACTGTACATACATTTACATACACTGTACATACGCTGTACATATACTGTACATACACTGTACACGCACTGTACATACACTGTACATATATTGTACGTACACTGTACATACACTGTGCACAAACTGTAGATACACTGCACATACACTGTACACACACTATACACACACTGTACACACACTGTACGTACACTGTACATGCACTGTACATACACTGTACATAGACTGTACACACACTATACACACTGTACATGCACTGTACATACACTGTACATACACTGTACACATACTGTATATACACTGTTCATGCATTGTACATACACTACATACACTGTGAACACACTGTACATGCAGGTACATACACTGTACGTACACTGTACATACACTGTACATATACGGTACGTACACTGCATGTACACTGTACACACACTGTACATACACTGTACATATATTGTACGTACACTGTACATACACTGTACATACACTGTGCACAAACTGTAGATACACTGTACACACACTATACACACACTATACACACACTACATACACTGTACATACACTGTACATACACTGTACACACACTGTACACACACTGTACACACACTGTACGTACACTGTATACACTGTACACACACTATACACACACTGTTCATACACTGTACATACACTGTACATACACTGTACATACACTGTACACATACTGTATATACACTGTGCATGCACTGTACATATACTGTACATACACTGTGCACACACTGTATATGCACTGTACATACACTGTACGTACACTGTACATACACTGTACATACACTGTACGTACACTGTACATACACTGTGCACACACTGTACATACACTGTACATATACTGTACGTACACTGTACATACACTGTACATACACTGTACATACACTGTACATATACTGTACATACACTGTACATACACTGTACATACACTGTACATATACGGTACATACACTGCATGCACACTGTACACACACAGTACATACACTGTACAAATATTTTACGTACACTGTACATGCACTGTACATACACTGTGCACAAACTTCAGATACACTGCACATACACTGTACACACACTATACACACACTGTACATACACTGTACATACACTGTTCACACACTGTACACACACTGTACGTACACTGTACATACACTGTACATACACTGTACATCCACTGTACACATACTGTATATACACTGTGCATGCACTGTACATACACTGTACAGACACTGTGCACACACTGTACATGGACTGTACATACACTGTACGTACACTGTACATACACTATACATACACTGTACGTACACTGTACATACACAGTGCACACACTGTACATACACTGTACATATACTGTACGTACACTGTACATACACTGTACATACACTGTGCATACACTGTACATATACTGTATATACACTGTACATACACTGTACATATACGGTACATACACTGCATGTGTACGTCTACTGTATGTAAAAGCAGATTTAAATGTTGTACTTCTGCTCTAAGATAAACATTAATTACTAAAATACTTAACAATATAATATGTAACTTAACAGTATAAGATATCTGTAAAAATGCATCAATTCATCATCCTTGATAAATATTGACGTCGTCAACTGTAAATAGCTCAATACTAGTATTAATAAATGTATATACATTGTACATGCAGTGATGATACAGGCTTATAATAGTACTAATAAATATATATACACTGTACATGCAGTGATGATATAGCTAGTCATATAATAGTACTATTAAATACACTGTACATGCAGTGATGATACAGCTAGTCATATAATAGTACTAATAAATACACTGTACATGCAGTGATGATACAGCTAGTCATATAATAGTACTAATAAATATATATACACTGTGCATGCAGTGATGATACAATCATATAATAGTACTAATAAATATATACACACTGTACATGCAGTGATGATACAGCTGGTCATATAATAGTACTAATAAATATATATACACTGTAGGCCTACATGCAGTGATGATACAATCATATAATAGTACTAATAAATATATACACACTGTACATGCAGTGATGATACAGCTGGTCATATAATAGTACTAATAAATATATATACACTGTAGGCCTACATGCAGTGATGATACAATCATATAATAGTATTAATAAATATATACACTCTACATGCAGTGATGATACAATCATATAATAGTATTAATAAATATATAGGCCTACACTGTACATGCAGTGATGGTACAGTCATATAATAATATTAATACATATATATACACTGTATATGCAGTGATGGCACAGGCATATATAATAGTATTGATAAATATATATACACTGTATTCTACATGCAATGATGGTAGAGTCATTTGACTTGTTAAGTCGCTATTATAACTATACTAAAAATGACCCAACATTAAAACAACATTAGTCCGACATCTGGTGTTCGCTGGGAATACAAGTCTTTGTTGGTTTAACCCTTTCAAGCCTGAATTTACCATGGTGATCAAATTGATATCAACGATTTTTAATTATTGTTGATTGATGTCACATTTTATCTTTAACTTGTTCAATAGGCCTACTTAGATATATACTTAGCATATAGGCCTAGCATCAGTCAATGTTGGGCTGGTGTTGGGCCAGCGTCGTAGACGGTGAGCCAACATCAAGCCAGCGTTGGACTGAAACGTTTACCCATTGCTGTATTAACGTTGGGTCAGCGTCGTAGACGGTGGCCCAACATTGTAACAACACCGGGTCAAAGCTTCGTGTTTGCGTGGATGTAGCAATGACATCCCATAAGAGCTGTGTGTATGGGATAACATCCCATAATAGGCGTACGTGTAGAATACGGGAGTGTTTTCCCGTTCTCCCGGTAGATGGTGGTGGTGTCGTGTCGGGGGTAGTTAGTCACATAATGCCCGCATTTCACCAGCAGTCAAACTGTCACCCGGCCATACATCTACCCTTATTAACCATCTGCGGGCTAGAACCACGAACACAGCCCTGGAACGACAAATAACTGTGCAGAAAAAGGAACTTTTTTATCTGAAATATAGTCTTTCTATTTTACTCCAACCAGAAAGATATTTTTTCCAAATTTAATTCGATTTCTACAGCAAAATCACAAGACATTGACCAACCTGATGTGCTATTGGCTAAGCGCCTTATGCTTAACATAATATTAATTATAACCCCCTGGATTTAGAGGGTTCTTACCCGGTAGTTATGAGGTATTACGCATTAGGGCGCGGAGGGTCATCGCCTCCTATATAATGCTCCAGTTATACTAATAGTTCCACATACTGGCACCGGGAGCGCTGATAAACACATCCGGAATCCAGGGTACATCCGAAACGAGGCTCATGTGAAAGAACATCATGGCCTACAATACAGCCTCGTTCTCGTTGTGAGAAGAACCGAGTGGAACTTCTCATGTGACGTCAGTGTTGATCAACCAATCAGCCGGTTTAGCAGAGAGGATAAAAAGAAAATGGCTGCATAAGGTATTCATTTTATAAATTAAACGTTATCATATTTTTTTTGTGGCAATTTCAATTCATATAGGGTGCTTCAAATGCTTCTTAGTTCTTTTTAATTCGCTAGGTGGCGCTACAAAGTTACGATACCCTGGTCCCTGGGGTATCACAGTACCCTGTGGTACCGCTCAATATATCACATATATATATTGGCGTATAATCTGTAAGGTGTTTTTTTAAATGAAGAATCATCAAATTAAAGCTTTGTATGGCTTACGCTATTTTAGTAGATGAATAATTTCAAGCATGTGGAGGGGTGTCATGCACTTAGGCCTATGTTGCAATAGACCTTAAAACTGATAATTATATCAAGTCCTCGGTTATGCCAATGCTGAATATTTCACATAGGAAAATTGGATATAAATGTATTTATAGCTTAGAGTTCAAAGGGATAATACCAACAAAACATGATGGTCCCCCCCCCCCCTCGGGCCCAAAGGGTTAATATAGATATCCCGGTGAACACGACACGTTGTCCCAATGCTGGGTTAATATTGGCCCACCGTCTACGACGCTGAGCCAACATTAGCCCAGCATTGGGTCAGCGTGTTTGCTGGGGAATACCAACGAAACATGGTCCCCCGGTGTCCAAAGGGTTAATATGTCTAAATGGCTGTCATTATTTGCAAAGCACTTGCTATATGATAACACTTATATAGCTCACCCTCTGAGGCCCAGGCGCTATAGGCTCAGGCCGCCCTGATGGCTTAATCAGTCCAGTTGCGGTACATACAGGACTAGGCCTATACTGGGATAGAATCCCGGCCGGGCCGAATATTTGTCGTCGATGTTGTATATTTACAGTGCTCCAAACTGTTTTAATGCTTGGAGTGTGCAGTGCTGTCTATGGTAGTGTGTACTATAAAGAACCCTTGAAGTCATTCGACAAAAGTAGAGCAGTGTTCCAGCTTCTGGCTTCCTTCTATCGCGATTTTGCCATTATCAACTGATTATGTGCAGAAAGCGACGTGATGCTATCTTTATATATGTTATATGATATATTTATATGTATTACTAGGCCCAGGCAATGACCTATCTTACTGTAGACTTCTTAATATCTATCGTGCTCAGTCTCAGACCGCCAGGGCTCAAATTTCAATCCTGTGTCTGGAGGGCAGTGTCATCTCATTCATCTGAGCATCCTCATACACGAGGTTCCCCTGGCCCAGTTTAGCCTATATGTGCACAAAGGTGGCCTAAAACCCCATTCATGTCATTTTATTTTCTTAATATGTATGTATCCATTTAATATTCACTGACTCTAGGACTCAGAAACTATCTGTATGAAACATTCAGGACGTATACATTGAACAAGAGACGATGAACCAACGCTGGGTTAATGCTGGCCCAGCGTCGCAGACGATGGGCCAGCATTAATCCAACGTTGGCCAACACCTCTCAGGGTGAACGGTCATCTCTGCTGACTATGCTCGGCTGTTAACTCATTACCCAGAGGTGGCGGGTTCGAATCCGGCTGTCTTAGATTCTAATCAAGGTGGTGGTGCAAAAACCTGCGTCTGCGATACTAGAAAAATTTTAATAAAACCTTAATATCATTGGAGAAGAGTAGGGCATAATCCCGACTTCGAGCTTCCAACTTATGAATTAGAGACGTAAAAAATGAAATGAGTCGGGTTTTAGCCCTTTGTGCACATATAGGCTAAACTGGGCCAGGAGAACCTCCTGAGGATGGTGAGATGAATGAGATGACACTGTCCTCCAGACACAGGATTCGAAATTCGAGCCCTTGCTGCCTGAGGCCGAGCACGCTACATCTCGGTCACGGAGGTTCCCCACAATACTGAGTTTCACACGTGGATGGAGAAGAAACATTTTTGTTTCTTTCAAACCGCCGAGACCGGGAACCGAACCCCGAACTCTAGTGTGAAAGGTAGCGGTGCTAACCACTACCGTAGGGCCCCCGCCCGAATTAGGGACGTAAAAACATATTTAATTGCTATTGGCCTATATAAGTCCCGAGTCGTAATACAGATCATCATATGACAGCTTTTCCAAAACCAGACCCAAATTACTTCAACATCGAGCAAAATTGCCAAAATATCGGTATTCGACCCTGAATATTTGATTTTTCATTCATTTGAAGCTGGAATTGCTAACGCAATTTCCAGCTTCAAATGACGAAAAACTATTTATATTTATGAAAAATAGACATCTCCAACATTGAATTAAGTGAGCATCTAACAAAAACTATTTTTATCAAATTGAGTGATAAATCTATTGATCTAAAACAATTGCTTAAAACCGTTGCTATACGGGCGTAGCAGAACAAAGGTTAAACCGTTCATATATCAGCTGAGAAGGGTAAGCAATCATTGATCGATACGGGGGCCACATTCTTATTTTTTTTAATCGAACCCCCTGTTTTTTTTAATTTTGGATGTGCCCCTGGCCGCCTGTCTTGGATCCGCCTGTGGTCGTCTGCACATGTTCTCCGTTTCAACATAAAATTATATTTATTGTGATGAAGTTAAAATGTCCATATTAAAATAATCGCCCGCACAAACTATTTAATGGTGATTTTCCAGCACTCAGTGGCAGAATGGAATTTCAAAACAAAGCGATAAGTTTTGTGAAACACCCCCCTGTCACAAGTTACTATTTTATATACTATTATGGAAAGAAATGGTATCACTGCTATTTTTAAATTGTTCTGTAGTAAATCTATCCCAAAGTAGTTATATTTCGTCAGTCTTTCTGTGAAAATGTTGTTGTTGTTGTTTTTTAGATTTTTTCTCGTTCTTGTAACTACTACATGTATATGGGGTTTTTCAAGTGGCTCTCACGCCTAGTGCCCACACCGTCTTAGTGAGAGTCTCCCGCCAAAATAAATATTCAGCCAATATTTTACAATTCTTTGTTATTTTTAAGCCAAATAAACTATCTGTGTGTTCTGTCTGTCTGGCCCACCGTCAGAATAACACTGGCCTGTCAGCGGTTTAAATCTATACCACCGTCAGAATAACACTGGCCTGTCAGCGGTTTAAATCTATACCACCGTCAGAATAACACTGGCCTGTCAGCGGTTTAAATCTATACCACCGTCAGAATAACACTGGCCTGTCAGCGGATTAAATCTATACCACCGTCAGAATAACACTGGCCTGTCAGTGGTTTAAATCTACATAATATAAACAATATAATGGGTGACATCCGAGGATGACGGTGACCAATCCATGTGGTCATATTGGAAGGTTCCCTAACCTTATAGGCCTATTAATATCTCCTTTATCTGTACTATTTTTTTCATAGTTTAACAAACTCTATTCTTCTTCTTCTTATAATACAGTGATGTGATGGTAATCTATCAGCCTAGATCTACAGCCCGCATAAAAAAATTTATTTTGTGTAGCATCCAAATGGTCAATCGTGCCATACTGATATAAAATGTTGCTGTGGAATAATCACGAGTCTATATCTGACAACACTTTATTTTAAACACTACATATTAAATAGGCCAAAGTATTATAAATTGTAGGCCCTAATTATAGTATTTTTGAAGTAGAACCGAGCACACAACTTTCGAACGGTCGTTCATTCGTTCGTTTGTCCGTTACTTCGTTCGTTTGTCCGTTCCTTCGCTCGTTTGTCCGTTCGTTCGTTGGTCCGTTTGATCAGTCGTTCTGTCATTTATTGCTCAGCCACGTCACAGTTTTAGGATTCAGAGCGACAAACGTAATTGTACCTGACCCTGCTGAATATGCAATAATAATAATAATGTTATGTGGGTCACTCAGTTAAATCATCATAAAAACAATCCAGCATTCATACAACATTGTTCGAACATTGGGCCACCGTCGTAGATGTTTGGGCCAATGCTTTAACAATATTGCTCGAATGGTTTATGTTTGCGGAGCCGTTGATGGTATACACCGTCATACATCACCCAGGCATTCTGTCCCGTGACTCCGCCATCTTTAATCTTGATGCCGATCTTGTGTCATTACCGTTATTTGCCGGTCACGGTGGGCACGTGGCCTGACCTCACATGGGCGTGTTGATCTTTGTTCATGATATATGGGGCGACAAAGTGACAGGGACATTTCATGGTCCGGTAGACATCTTGTGAGGACATAATTATAGGGTGTATCTGCCCACACTCAGGTCTGGTGCATCGGTCATCCACGTGCCACTAAGGGGGGGGGGGCACCATTCAATCCCCCGCGGGAGGGGGGGGGGGTTGCTGGGGTATTAAAAAAAAAAAAATCGTGCATACTCTGCATGAAATAAGTAATATAGGTCTAGTGCATCGGCCATCCCACGTAAGGCACGTGCCACTAAGAGGGGGAGCACCATTCAATCCCGGGGGGGGGGGGGGTGCTGGGGTATTTTTTTAAAAGGGTCTAAATAATTTCGAGCAGACTCTGCATGAAATAAATAATATTTTCATGAAGTGTTCTACATAAACTTGGAACATAATTTTAAATTTTCAGCGCGCCGCTGAACCGGGTTTAAATAGGGCCTAATTTGTCCGCGACGAATAGGCCCACTAGGGCCCCTCCCCCCCCCCTCCTGGAAAATGAACGGTGCCCCCTTAACTGCCCACACGACCAAATAGGCCACTCGGGTAATCTATAGCCTACACATCACTCATTTCATCAACGGATTATCGTGTTACAAAGTCATTTAACCCTTTCCGCGCGGTGACTTACTTTAACCCTTTCAAGCCTGAATTTACCATTGTCATCTTCATCACTACAAGCCGGGAATTGCTATCGCAATTCTCGACTTGTAGAGGATGAAAATGACTTACAGACAAATGAAAAAATATACTGTTATTTTTATAATATTTCCAAGAAAATTTTCCTTCTAAAACCACTAGATTTCAGGAAAAGAAGTTATTTTTCAGAGATGCAAAATGATGCTTTAATGCATCGTGAGGGATTAACCCTTTAAGCCCTCGCGATGCATTAATGCATCATTTTACATCCCTGAAAATAGACTTGATTTTCCTATAACCAAAAGTTTTAGAACGAAAATTTTCATGAAACTGGTTTACCATTACATAGCGAATTTCTTTAATTTTTAAACCGCATCAAATCATTTTCATCCACTGCAAGGCGAGAATTGCGACAGCAATTCGCGGCTTGTAGTGGATGGAAATGACAATGGTAAATTCAGGATTGAAAGGGTTAAAGGGCTAAGGGTTCAAAATGTGTGGCGATTTGTTTTTGTTTTCACCGAGCTGGCTAATACAATGAAGGGTTTTTCATATAACCTTGTTTTCACCGAGTGACGCCATTGCGTTTCACAGAATGAAGTATGGGGGAGGGGGTGTTATATAACCTTGTTTTCGCCGAGTGACATCACTGCGTTTCACAGTATAGAGCGACTACAAAACTACATTTTGTAAATTTAGAACCTGTAACCACAAGCTATCTATTGAAGTCGGACGTTATACAAACACACCAAGAATCAATAGAATATGTATTTTTTGTAATAACAACACACTATGTGATGAATTTCATTTTTGTTTTAGAATGTTCAATCTTGTCTGAAGTAAGAAACCAATTTCTACCCAAATATTGTCACCAACGACCAAACGTTTTAAAGTTTAAAAACATTATGTCAAGTCAAAATCCAAATGTGATAAAAAAATTAGTTAAATATTTAAAAGAATCTGTATGTGACGCAGATACTGTATGTGAACAGATACTGTATGTGAACAGATACTGTATGTGAACAGATACTGTATGTGAAGCAGATACTGTATGTGAACAGATACTGTATGTGAAGCAGATACTGTATGTGAAGCAGATACTGTATGTGAACAGATACTGTATGTGAACAGATACTGTATGTGAAGCAGATACTGTATGTGAAGCAGATACTGTATGTGACGCAGATACTGTATGTGAACAGATACTGTATGTGAAGCAGATACTGTATGCAAACCATAGACTACAAAGAGTATAATGTAGACGGTGTTCATTTGAGTGCGATATTTCTATGACAGATAGATAGATGTTTTATTGACATTATTTGAAGTCATTGCTGACTTATTTGTCATAGTAATATATATACTAATAATAGGCCTATACAATTTGTACAGCATTGTTAACATACGTGTAGTTAGTTCTGTGGATCACATATAGCGACATGGTATGTACTCTTACATTCCGGCATTTAAACAAGCTCAGGGTATTTAAAATATTCATCATAACTATTTAAAATAACGTCAAAGACCATACAGCATTATCATGGTATATGTACATGGGGCATATATGTTTTCCCACATTAAAACAACACTCGTCAATGAACAAGATGTGAGCCTTTAGGCGAACACCTTTTTCATTGTACATGTGCTGTATTTTTCAATATCGCACGAAAAAAGAACAACGTTTTATTTTCTCACACGATCAAGTCACACCTGACATAACTGCAATACATTGCAATAGTGTGATATGGGATGATATCTCATAATGAAAACCACTGCACAGAGTGTGACAAGTTAACGTTGATTGATTTTAGTTTTCATGATATTATCAGGTAAATATGTAAATATTAGCGAATCTACCATTAAATACCCCTCTCTGTATCACATAATTATACATCTGATTATCAACCTTACCAGGCTAAACCCACATAGCATTATGCTAATTAATGATAATAGTATCACTGATTAATGATAACCCTTTCATCACCAATGGCGAGCATAATCAGTGTTTAACCCTTTTCTCGCTATATTTTAACGGTTTTTTACGCTTTCCAGTGTCTTTTTGGCTACTTTTTATAATGATATGTAGCTATTTTATCTCTGATTTTGGCGCGGGAAACATATATTTTATATAATATGTATATAAAATTATCTTTTACACTTTAACTTGAACTTAAGTGTATGGTAAATTGTATCCTGGATGTCGAACATAGTAAGGAAGCTGGGCAACTGTATTTGACATCTTAATGTACACAATTTTTTTTTACAATTGTATATTTGTACAATATTACTGTATATATTTGTGTATATAAAGCCTAATAAATAAATAAAAAAATAGATCGGTATATATATGTTTTCAAAGAAATAAAACACTTCAGCACACAAGGGGTTAACCCGTTGCACGCTGAACACGATAAAGCAATTTTGTTAGCCTTTAACCCTTAAACCCTTAAGGCGCTGAATATTTTTATTTAAAACATAAAAACCAAAGGGTTTTTTATCAATTTGAAATCATCATAAATGTCTTAGTTAGCTCTTTCTGATTCATTTGAATACTTATGGTATGGGATTACGACCATTATAAATATTTTTACTCTTACAGTGCGGGGTCTAGAGACGTCAGATTCTGACGTATAAAGTCGATCCCCGCGCTGTAAGGGTTAAACCACCACGATGCATCTAAGAATCATTTTGCATCTCTGAATAATGACATAATTCCTTAAACCCAGGGGTTTTAGAACGGGAATTTTCATGGAACCGTTTTAATATTAATATCTTTTTATATATAATTATCTTTTTATCATTTGTCACCCAATTCAAGTCATATTATCCACTACATGTTGAGAATAGCGACAGCAATTCGCGGCTTGTAGTGGATGAAGATGACAATGGTAAATTCAGGCTTGAAAGGGTTAAGACGCTGAAATATTTGTGTAAAAAAACATGGAAACCAAAGGGTTTTTTCAATTTGAAATCATCATAAATGTCTTAGTTAGCTCTTTCCGCTTCGTTTGAATACCTATGTTATGTGTCTACGACCATTAGAAATATTTTAATTTTTACAGTGCGGGGGTCGACTTTTAGACGTCAGAATCTGACGTCTGTAGACGTCAGAATCTGACGTCTAAGGTCGACCCCCGCACTGTCAGGGTTTAATATGTTTTATCAGCCGATCAAATTGCTGTTATCGGGAACTAAATGTGTGTTTAAATATCAAGATTAGCGAATGTTTGGTCTCAAAATAAACAAGTATGATTAATTTTCAGCCACTTTAAGTTGTGGGTTGCCGTGGCGGGACACAACTTCAAGTGAATAAAAATATAAATAAAATAACTACGCGGGTAAAAATTAACCAACTTTGCTATTTAAAAAAACTAAACGGTAAATGTTATTTTCACCCACTTGAAGATGTGGGTCGCGGTAGCGAGAAAAAACTTCAAGTAGGTGAAAAAATTTAATTAAATGACAGAGCATATAATAGGTTAATCACAATATCAGGTGATAGTATTGCTAAAAATGTGAAATATTTAAATAGTATGTGTCGGTCGGCGGTATGGGGGTAATTTAGCGGGTGATTGGTGAATTAGGCTAATGAACATTCTAAAACTTGAATCGATGACATATTAAAAAAACAGCGTTAGATATGGCTTTTAGCGGCTTATAACTATAAGTGATTTATCACTCGCTAACACATGATATTCATTAGATACTGGAATTACTGGTACAATTAGCAACTTTATATAAATAAAAAATACCCCCACGTTTAAAAACTAAGGGGCCTTGCAAAGTTAAAAAAAATTCCGGGCATCCCAAAAAAATTTGAATAGAGCTAACCCCATCCACCCATGCCCTATCCATTTTTTTTTTGAAAACCAATAATCATCAAAGATTTTAATATTTTTTCTTGGTTTTCCAATTTTCTATCCAAAATGGCTCTGGACCCACCTACCCACTTCCATGGATGTTTAGCTTTGCAACATCTCTAAGCTTGTTAAAATTAACAGTTAGCGCTCCTTTATTTTGCAGCTGCACTATTGTTAGTTATTG